>JAZGTJ010001213.1:0-62439 GCA_036877575.1 Botia almorhae | reverse complement strand
ACGCTTGCCTATGTACATGCCAACAACGTAAAATTACGATCTCATTCACGAACAAATGTTACGTGTGACGTTTGCATAGGTATTTGCTGACCTAACAGCACATAATCTCTCACGGAAAGAAATGTCTGATGTTTATATATGTATACAGCACTTGCCATCGCATCACAAATGCAAATGAAATCCTAAATAGAGCAACGCTATTGGCTGTTGTGCGGTCTGACGCGACACCCGAACATATACTTCGTATTTACGCGTACAAACTGTGCGTGTTGACGCGTCCAAATTTCACGCGTTTAATTTGAAGACTTTTGGCCCCGTCCGCGTTCCATAAGTGCAATGCGTCTGGTCCATTCCACCAAATCGGTAACATGTGCCTGTTGTAAGTCTTCAAAATAGGGGTGGGAAAATAAAGCCTTATAACGCACTGAAGCTTTCCCCCGGCTGTTCCAGGAAAGGAATCGAAGCATTTGTTCGTTTATAAAAACATATCAACCAGAACTCTGAAAGAAGCTCCATCGGATGAAGTAGCCACCACATACTCCATAGATGTTATGTGCACAAACAATAGACTGCCGCGTGTGTGGGTTTTGATTGAATATAATATGAAAATATATTATACATTACTACAATTAATTAATATGATGAATATATAATAAATACTTGTGTGCCGTGTTGAATTCTGGGTAAATATTTTGTTTCGACACCATATTTGGAGGATCACGCTGCCTTTGTGCTAGTACAGTATTTTAATTTTCTGTCATGATTATAAAAAATGTCACCACTGTAGGTCATTCCTGGTACATCGAGAATAGTTGCAGTAACTTGCATAATTGTTTAAGGAGAAAACTGGACTATGTAATACATGTTTTTTGCCTTTTGTCTCTGTAAATACAAGATACGACGGATATTGCAGTTAATGTTGTTAGTGTTAGCGTTATATGACTCCAAACAAAGCTACCCAGCGACCTCTGCCTTGTCTACTGAAATACATCGTTTGTCCATGTTAATTGTATTATTAGTAAACAGTATAAAAAAAGTTTATTATGCATGAATATTTCCCCCAATGTTTACAAAAGCGTTATGTATTCTAATTATGTAGGCTATAACACTGGACAAATATGTGCATACCAAAACACGTAACCTTTGGCTAAAGTTTTACAAATTGTGTAAAACTTATAGAAACTGCGCCAACTTATAGAAACAGGTCAGACTGCGCCACCTAGGGGATACTAGCACCCAGGAAAAAAATACCAAATATACCCAGACATTTAGATTACGAGACAGACGTGTCTGTAAACGCAAACATATTTAACAATAAAAGAAAAATCTTTATTACATACATTTTAAAATTACTTTAACCCTTACTAACCCTAACTGGTGAGGAGTGCTGCAAATTGCAAACAAACAACCAGAGCAGCAGGCAGCTATTGCTGCTGCGCCCAGGGAGAAACTGGGGAAAAGGTACCTTGATCCAATGCTCGTTTGCTCCAGGAGGGAAATAGAACCTGCAACCTTTGGGTTACAACTCTAACCATTAGGCCACAACTGTCTCAATCACAATATTTAACAGTCTTTATTTTATTATACGATTGGCCTTATATAATAGTTCTATTATAATGTATTTCTTTAGTTTTGTGTTGTTACAAAGCAGCTTTACAGAAAATAGATTAGCACAAACTATAGAAACATATTTTATGGAGAGCTATCTTAAACTCTTTGTATCCAAACATTTTATTTCCTGCAGTGTCTGGGTGCAAAATGTCTTTTAGGAAAAGTCATTTAACAAATACACAGTTACAACAATAAGGTGAGATGTTGAGATCTTTATTCTTTGGCTAAAGGAACCTGCTCAAAGCCAGTAAAATACATAGCAAGCCTTACTAACACTTGTACACCAAATGAAAAAACGTTTCATACCACATAACATAGGAGCTTAATATTTATAAGAATTGTATCAAAATTAGGAGGTAATAATGTTGAAGTCCAAAACCTGCCTTTATACCAATGTTATTTTCAACCTCTACAGGTAGTTGTATAATTTTCTAGAGTACAGGGAATTAACGCATCAAAATACAAAGTTTGCCACCTCGGTTAAACGTGGGAGTTTGAGTATTAAAACTAAAATTAAGGATTTTAGAAAGATAAGAAAGTACAAAGCTGAGAATTAAAAATCTCATGTAATTTCTTTCACAACCAATTTGATCAAATCTTACAGTGAATTTGTAAAGTATCCTGAGTGCTCTTGTGAATGTATTGTTAGTGTACACTTTAGTTTGAAAGCAATAAATAGCACCACAGTTAAAAAAGCCTGAGTCAACTGTAACGAAAATATTGCTGCCATTTTCTTATTTTAAGATGAAGCGAAGGATGCAATACACAGACCCAGTGAATAAGTTGCATAGTACAAAAAAATAAGCTTTAATATTTTGTTTAACAGAAGAAAATAAACTAAAATAGCTCTTAGCAAAAGGAACCGTTAAACCAAAACGGCAGATATTAACAGCTGAAAATGGGAGAGGGTATGTAGACTTAATGCTGCTGCTTTCTGTTATATCCTTTTAACATACACACAAAAAAGTAAACCTTTAGAAGAAATCAAACATTTGTAAAAAAAAAAAAATAGCCCACTTTGAATTTATGTAATATCTGGCAAAATGCTAACACCTCATGATAGCATTAATGCTGTTGATACTTGTACATTTTATGCCTTGTTGTAGAAGAGTTAACCATTTTCCATGTCAGTTCTTTTTTTGAAGAACCAAATTTATATTCAAGGTCATTTAAACTGAGATGAGACAATACTGATATACAGGATGAGAGCGTAATGTGCAATCAATTGAAATGTAAATAAAAGTGCCCTACTGACAATAGCGCTCTCTGTCCTTGGCAATTTAAACCAAGAGAAAATATTTACTGAATAAGGAAATAAAATTCTTAGTCTAAAGCAGCATATATAGTATCTGTTTCACAACCCTTTAAGGCACCTGCACGTCAGAGGCAAAAAGCAAGGTTCACATTGTAGTGAATTGACATGTCTTTAACCTGAAACTCTGAGCACTCTGTCCAGTCCATGTGAAGGCAGTCCATTTGAAGTTGCACAGAGACAGAACGCTATGACGTCATCTTTTCCATCTCTGCGGTGGTCTGAGGCCACTGAATTATCTTAGCCATGTACATTCTGTAACAATCACTGCTCTTCCATCCATATGAGTACATGTCACAAAACAAAGTACACTACTGAGACCAAACCAGACCCATGTCACCTTTACCAGAGGTACACCGTGTGACCACACCCACAACATGCTCATGAGGCAGTGACTCCCTCCCATTCCACCAAGTACTGCACTTTGCCGTCATTAGTGACGCGACGGGCCAGTACGCGGTACTTCTCTCCGCAAGCCAGGCGACCTGCAGCTCCAAAGTAAGTGGTGATGGAGCTCTTGAGGTGGCTGAGCTGGGTGTCGGGGTCCAGATCCTGCATGATGTCCAAGCCCCCATAGAGGCAAGAAGGGGTTGGGCTGGTCTCAGACACATTGTTGCTGGGTTGTGGCTCTGGTGGGTTGAAGGGTGGGGGGATCTCAGGATTCGGAGGCTGCAGTGCTCGTCGTGGCCGCCCCCTGCGTCTCTTAATTGGGGGCTGTGTGGGAGTGGGCCAGATGCATCCAGTGCGCAGTCCGCTTGGACTGCCCAAGCTAAGAGATGAATGGGGTAATACGCGTCATGCTAAATAACTGTATTCATAACATATTTGAAAAGTAAGACTACAGTTTAATATCCATGTACAGCAAAGCATGAAGTAAAATGATGATTGATGATGGAACATTACCTGGACTGCCTTGAGATGGTTGTTGAGGTAGTTTCACTGGTGCTGGTGGCACCAATCGATTCAACATCTGAGGTACTTGTTGAAGGCAAAGACTTTTCACTTTTGGCACTAATAAAAAGTACAAAAATGCGCTTTTATAATTTACCTTTATTTCAAACATGACAAAACATGATTTTTAGTTGATCTCAGTCTTACATTTTTGTAGCCATCACATCTAATGAGCTGTTGTCAACAGTTGGAAATTTCACATCATTCTTGATTATATACGAGTAAAAGACAAAATATTAGTGTTTTGTGTTCACACAATTAAAACAATTTGAAAACTATTCTGAAATAATCACACTTCTTACTTTACCTGTGCCAAAATTTCACTTGATCTTCTCAATTTGGCCAGTGTCTCTAAGGAGTGTGTGCGGTGTTTCCTCCTTCCTTTCTTTACTGCCCCATTAGTGACAGTGCTAAAATAATTACAGTTGTCAAATAAAGCTACACAAAGCTTTGAAAGTTGCATAAAACATTATTTACTGTCCACTGTAGAGACACTGTCAAGAAATAAAAGATGACTTACCTGGACGAATGAGGTGGTTTGGTGGCCTTCCTGCCTTTGATCTTAATCTCATGAGAGGCTTTTTCCTGCTCTCGGTCTGATGGGAGCTCGGTGCTCTGGGGGGACGGTGGGAAACGAATCCGTAATCCGAACAGGTGTTTCTTCTTCTTGATCTCCTTCCCTGACATGAACCTAGAAAGAAATTCATTTAAACCTATTTACTCAAGCTGTTTTATGCTAATACAAATCTCCCATGATGAGTACATAAACATGAACTCACATGTTGAGGTTGCTGTTAAGTGCTTCCAGAATGCATTCATATCGTTCTGCTCTTGGGGTGTCTGCAAGCTGGGAGTACAAAGAAATAAATAAACCAGAGACAATAACATTAAATACAGCAATTACAAAGTCCACAGGAAAAATCAATACCTCGCCAAGCTGCAGCCTGTCCCAGTTATCATTGATGTAGGTCATCAGTTCCAGCTCTGAGTCAAAGTATTTCTTTTTATGAATTACACTCAGGTTATACAGGCTTAGGTGTGCAACATCTACCCTGTGAATAAACAGGCAACACATGATATAATACACATCCATTTAACTACAAATCTACTGAATATTTATCAGGGCTCGCAAAATTTCAAAATCCCTGGTAGCCCGTCAGGCAGGCACTTTTCAGATTTTGGTAGCCCAAATAAAAAAGATATTATTTTTAACGTATAATATTGTACAGGAGACAAAACATCAATCAAAAACTTTTTCATAACACAAATAACAACAATTGTATAAAATAATTAAATTACAGTCATCAATACAAATATTTAAAACAGTGGAACATAATTCAGTCTGTGTCAGATTCTGAATCTGAAATATCAAGTGAAGTCAGAGATGAAAAAATGCCACTCGACGTTGAGAGCATACCATCTCCATTAGCTTTCTCCATCTGCATCAGTCTTCACTTCAGAACTGAAATAACTATGTAAATCCACGCGCACCTTATTTAAAGCACTTTCATAATAGAACCTTCTAGTGCAGACCAGTATTTACAATCTTTACATCTTTTGCAATGACTTCACAGGAGACAAATACAATTTGTATTTGTATATACAAATCACAGTGAATCAGTAATACAGTGAAATCAGTGCCTTCCTGTGCGGAGTCGTAACCTAGCCACAGAAGTAAACAGCTTCTGCTATAGTACTCACAGTAATTACACAAACAAAAAACGATAAATAAAACTCACCATCTTAAAGGCAGCCGTTTGAGGTACTCTGGTCCACTGTTACAAACTGAACAAATAAAAAGATAAAACCTAGGAATAAAGACACAAACAAAGCAAATGTATTATGCTTAATGATTTTACTTAAAATTATTTTGAACTTAAAGCAGTTAACCGGTTGGTTAGCAGTTCTCTACCTGTCTCCATAGAGCATTGGCTTCTGAAAACACTGGATGCAGGCTTCATGAAACCACTGTTTACACTTATTGCACTGCAGCATTTTCAGATACCAGCTGTAGGATAAGAGACAGTCATTAGGATTCTGCTGCCAGTGGGTGTCATCCTGTAACCACAATACTCTGCACTTTATGATTCACTGCTGAGCTTGAATAGTGGCTATTCTAAACATCTCAATATGTCTAGACTGAAGGAGTGCTGTTTTGGAAACTTTGCATGATCTAGTTGTTCTCGGCTTAACTTTTAATCACTTAAATTCCACAAAAAGAAAGCACATACAACACTGGATTTACAACATAAGCTACAACAGTATTTTGTAATGGTCAACTCACTCTCCAGGCCCTCCACAGTAACAGTAGCATTGCTGGATGTTGGTTTTGTGACCCTGGTCCCACACTAAATCCTCTAGGGCGTATGGCAGAGATTGCTTCATTTCCTGTAGGGCTTTGGCATTCGGACCTTTCTTTAGTGCACCACCTCTCTATGATTTTAGAGACACGTAAACATTTCATGATAGATAACTATGGTTTTAGTCTTTAGTCACTCATATGAAGGCATTCAATTAGATAAAACATGGCTCTAACTCCAAAACATAGCTCTAATGTTACAGAAAACTTATGGAAAAAAATAAAAAATGTGTAAAACACCCACAATCCCGCACTAAAAGGCCCTGGTATATGATATTTAGAAGTAAGGTGTTAAAATTACACGAATTACTACTCAATCAAATGTCAGAAGAAAACTTTGTTTTGTGACAAAGGTTAAGTGAGGTCAACCTAAACAACGAGCCAGACTAGCACTATTTTTGTTAAACTCTGGCAGCCCCTTCGTGAACATGTCCAAACTCTCCAGCTTGACCCGGTTCTTTGGGACTGAGTCCCCCTTCAACCTACACTCACAGTTTTGTTTGAGATACTATCTATGTACAGCTTGATCAAAATACTGTAGAATGCTGTATGAAGGATTGCACTAGTTGTTTTTTTTATTATTTTGTAAGTTATTTATTTTTGAAAAATATATTCTGGTGTATTTGTTCACTGCCACATATTTAAGCGTGCTTTTGTTGTTGTTATCCTGTGGTTTTGGATCTTTTTGTATTCTTTTGTATTGTAATAAAAATGTATAAATAAAACTTTAATAAAAAAAAAACAACAGAGTTGGGGTGGGGGCATTTAGTTTGGCAAAAGTACTGCGGTACATACTGTGGGTGGTGTATTGTCATTTTACGGCTCTGTTTTGAACATTGTTACTCCTCTAAATGTTTTTATATACAGATTTTGAGTGGCCCATCTATTTGTCAGCTTCTGATAGTAAAATCTACAGTTGATTAAATTTCTATCTCTAGCTATATTAGAATGCCATAAAAAACTTTAATGATTTAGATTTAGTTGGACCCATGGCAAATTTACAGTCAATGAAAGCAATGGGTTTACTATCTTGCTACTGAACACTTATGAGAACTTGATAAGGTATAGAAGCACAGTATATTTTTGACTAATTCTTCTTCCTCATCTCTGGTGGCAACATTGCTACAGCAATGAGCTTAAAAGCCAAACTAACATCAACAAACCTTTGTTGTAGTGGCAAACACACACTGTCTGCAGAGCCATTTGTCATCAGACTCAATGACACTTGAGTCGATTATGGGAGCGTGGCACAGCTGGTGGTATCCTGCAGGAGAGCTATTGTCAGAGGTGGAATTTGCAACACAATCCATACTGTGATATCTGACCTCATTAGCAAGCACATGAATATATTCCTTGCTTGATTTCCAGGCCAAACAAATGGGGTAGTGACAATCTACCTTGCCCACATTTGTCGCAGATGACGATTTCATTGGGAGGCTCAGAGCTTTCATTCTGGCATATAGAGCAGAGCATTTCCCCTCCACTGTCCCCTGAAACAAAGGAAACAAACAAATAAATGAACAACTGTGAGTCAGTAAGCCCATTACAGCTGGTAACAGTGACTACATTCATGAGAGGTGGACAAAGTGATTTTCGGGAGAAACAATAAGCAGAAACTTGTGTAAGTGGGGGTAAAGCTCCAGAATATTTCTGCAAAAATAATATAATCCCTAATCAATGAAAACTGCAATTACAACCAGTGCATGAAAGCCACTAAAGGGCACAAGAGAAGGAAAGATGTGCATTAGTGACAACAATCATGTTTGTATATTTCTGTAACACCTCAGTGATATACCATAACATTGGAACTGCCACTTGTCTTAAGCCAAACTGAAGATACAACTGACCATATTCATTATGTCATAAAAGATAGTATGCTACTAGACTACATGTATAAGACCCCTTTGTTGCATTGTTACCAAGACATACACCAACAGATTCCATAGGTACCTTCCCTATTCTCGTCTCCTGGCTC
Source organism: Botia almorhae (assembly GCA_036877575.1). NCBI lineage: Eukaryota > Metazoa > Chordata > Actinopteri > Cypriniformes > Botiidae > Botia > Botia almorhae. Next base: position 54,231 of record JAZGTJ010001213.1, on the reverse strand, counting down.
GATGTGGAACTTACAGTTTGTGTAAGCTTGGAGACTCTGTGGTCTGTCAACTGTCAGGGACAAATTAAGAGATAACTCAGGCTGAATAAAAGAGATAGGGAAGAGAAACCAACAGGCGGCAAACAGCAAAACCACAAGTCAGACAGCATGAAAGAAAGAAAAAAACAATAGAAGAACTAAACCATCTTCTATTACGACTTTCAGCAGAAAGAAAGAATATTAAGGAAATTGAGATATAATCTTATTGCACTGCAAAGGATAACCAGAATTAGATTAAAAGTAGATGGTGTGAAGACAAGAGTCCATAAATCTATATCCAAAGACACCTTCTCATCTTAAAACCCACCTTAGAAATGTCATTAAGACTCATAAGACAGGGAACAGAGAATCATCAGTATTCTTTAATCAAAATGAATGCAAATCTACTTGCATTTACCTGTCTGAATGTCCTTCCACAGAACCCAGGATTTAGACTGATCTTCAAAAACCACAAAGCACCGATGCTTATGTTTATCTATCTGTGAAAAGCATGGAACATCAAGAGCAGTTCAGATAACTGAAGTTAAAAACAGAAAACGAATCTGTTTGCTTTTACGGAGTAGAATACCCTGTTCTGATTGGTCGGCCACAACATTCTATGCTGCAACATTTTTGTTTAGTGACTTTAAAAATGTATAAATAAACTACTTTCTACGTAACTTGCATCACTTTGCAGACCCTCTTATCTCAAATAATAAAGTAATTATAACTCAAATCAATATTTTATGTTCAGCTGGTCATTATTTCAATCAGATTCTACAGTCTGTGTATGGCACCAAAACCAAATATTTCATTATTCAGTGCATTGCAGTAACACTTCTGAGATTTGGAATGCTCCACTAAAAAGAAACAGATGCAGATCTGTTTATTTTTTAATTAATTGCATTTACGGTCATAGGTTTGTAATTAAAAATGCATTATTATAAAAGCTTTTATTTTTTAAAATATTGTATAGGCATACAATTGTAAGCACTAACATACTGTTGTTTTGAATCATTATATTGGGCACCACAATAAAATTCCACTTGGGTCACTTATGTGTACAACAGCAGCCATCATATGAAACCCTGATCTGGGTTTATTTTGTGTTATTGACCGCTTGACAGTACATTATCCCTCACTTACCTTTGCAATAGTCCCCAGGTAAAAGAGGCCATCTGACCATCGAGCCAGGACGTCCTGCCCTTCTTCAAACTTGCTGGCGAGCTTGGCTGTGTCGGTCAGCCCATCTTTCAGGGGAAATTGTGACAAGGGCACCAGTGACTTGTGTTGGCGATTTGGAGGTGTCTTTTGATGGGCGGCCAGATTATCTGCACTTCCTGAGTCTCTGTCACAACAAACAAATCAACTTTTGATTACACTAATAACTGTCATTGAACAACTTCACTGTCCTAAATCCAACTTAAAAAAATGGAAAAATTATATGTGCTTGCTCGAACAGCTAATAAATGCTAAAAGATTTGCATCAGACTGCCGCTAAGCAGGTTTTACCTGTATTTTATTAGTACAATCTAAGTGGGATCACCTTTACAACAATTGTACTGACTTTTCAGTGAGGCGTCCATACAGAATGACAGTGAACGCAAAAGCCCTTTTGTTAGCAGCATAGCTGTAGAGAGCTAACAGGTTTTCATTCAAAACAATGCGCGATCAAATAAACGCCTCCCATTTAAAGGCAACGCTCAGAGTGTTTCCCTCCGGATTCAGAAAATGCATGTTTCATGTCATTAATCTTTCCATGCCTGTAACTGGTTAAATTAAATACCCCCGATGCATCCCCTTGATACATTGTAACACTGATTTGTTGATTCCTATCTGGATCTCTCTTACCTCATTCGGTCACTTTCCGGGGTACAATGTTTCACAAACACAAAGAGCTACAACAGAAACGGGAGCTCCGTCCCCGTTAAACCGCTGCGAACCAAGGTTATGCTTATTTAGCAGGATACTTCAAAAACATTGGGTATGTTCACACTATGATAAACGGCTGATCTTGCTCGGTTGCTCTCGCCATGTTGGTTTCCCGCTGAGCGGCGGGTGCATTGTGGGAAGCGCTCGCGCTCCGCACGGACTCACTTTCCCTCACAAATTTGAAAAAGCGTTAGTGGGAGGATGTTTACCTCACTCACCCCGTCACTTTACACTTTACACTCCCTCCCATCACACTTCCGCCTTATTAATACCATTATGTCACTATATAGCAGTCACAATGTGTTGTTTATGTTTGAACATCTAATTTTTCTTATGTATGTGGCACATGTAACATTGGATGTTAAGTTATTCACATCATGACATTTCTTAAAAACGCAAAATGAAATAAAACAATGCGCACCACAGCAATATACACACAGTAAAATACACACAGCACCATAAATGCAATTATATTTATAAAAATTAATAAAATATTTTTCTCTTCAAGCCTTGTAGTTCATCAGCAACAGCAACACGAAGACTCAGTGGCGCAGTACTTCTGATGTAATGACGTCACAGGTTCTTGTTTATAAACTAAGTTACAATAGCATGAACAAGGACCGGAATTATCCGTTTAATTAATTTTTTTTGCAAATAACGGCTTATTTGCTGTTGTATATCTGTTTATTAGTTTATTACTAATACTAACATGATTTTATTGTGAGATTTATACTGACTGGGACAGTTAGATTTTGTTTAACCTATTCAAAACGAGTACTCAAACCAATAGTATGTGGCACAAATATCTGGCCAGGTTTTTATGTAAACTAAACTTCTGTTTGAAACCTGTGGGTCTCCCTGCTTTGAATAGGATATGAATCTGAATTATATTTGTGATCTATATTCACATGCTTTCAAAATGTTGCTGTGCCTTTGTTTATGCATACAATATTAATTATCTTCTTTGTTATATTTTTCACATTTTCACAATGTAGACTTCCTAAGATGCATATTGTGAGCAGAAACTATCTCTTTAGTGTGGTGAGATTTACAATGAAATGTCCATTAATGTTAAAGATTGTTGCCACATTTTTGTTAGTGTTTGGTTGTACCAGTGGAGCTGTGACATAACATGAATATGTCACATTTGTAGCCTAGTAACATGAGACACACAACTACCATGCAGCATTATCTATGTGGTCTAATAGTTTTCTCTTACACACTTTAATGGCACTTTTATGAAAATGTATGCTTATTTGCAAAGCTATTGCAAATGTGGTGGGTGCAGGTTTAGCTTGAAAAATTAATGCTGAGTCATGATACTACATGATACTATTATTTTTATGTATGCACACAGTGGGAAATAAACAATATATTTGAGTTATTAAAGACAGGTTAAACAACTGTTAATATGAACTGATACATTGTATTGGCCGTCATGGGTCCAAGTTTTTAATAAGAAACTGTAAAGATGCTAAATAAATATAATCCTAAAATTGGGTGGGTTTTGTCCAAGTGGCTTTGAATGCCTGTTGTAATTGTTTATTAGCTGATATCAGGGGCCATATGCGTGTCCTGATACAGCCTAAAGTAAAAAAAAAAACAGACTTTGCTCTTAAAGATTCAGAGACTAGACTTATGCATGTCTAGCCTTTCATTACCTTTGTTGACCTTTTATTTACCTTTGATCATGAATACCCTGTGATGCAATACACGTGCATGTGTATTGAATACGTGATGCAATTTTTGCTTTTTGCTCCTTTAAATATTATTGGAATAGGCAATAGGTACTATGCAAAAATGAAATAAAAGTCTTTAAAAATGAGTGGGGCATAAAAAAGAATTTTGTTTAAAAAAGTTAAATGAACACTAGATTCTAAAAGATACCTTGTACATTCTACATTTTACATTCATGCACAGACCTTTACGATAGACAGAGAGACACTTCATTTACAGCAACCACACACAATATAGATACAGTATGGATACAGAGATACATATTGTATTCTACAGACATTGCAAACTTGCATTTTGATGTGTTTTAAAGTCTTTGCATTTAAACATTCAAACATGATACCTGACAATAGTTATGCCTTATGTTCAATAGATGGCGCCAGTAAACATGACGCACAGCTTAAGAAAAAGCACTACATGTAGTCGGCAGAAATAGTATACGCCTGCGCCCTTGACGTGTCTCGCTGCTTTAAAACAGCTGCACATGTAAGTGGTAGCCGCTGGATGTCAACCAAGGCGACTCGAATAACGTTAATTCACAACAAATATATAAATACACATAGTAGCCTTGGAGAAGTCTAAGCTGTACTGAGGATATAGGCTGACCGCGAGTGCAGTATACGTGATGCATAGGACGAGCCAATTCTCTTAAAGTTCGCTGTGCAATATTTCATTTTCTTAGTCGGTATATGGAGACTGTCCGCTCTAGATAACCCAGTCTCTGAGATGATCCATTTCTGCAATGGCGAGGGGTCTGTTTTCACGGGCCTGGATGGTAAAGACTTACCACTTACAGGTAAATATGTTTTGCAAATGTTTTTTTACGAATTTGGATGGTTACATCGGTCTTCGCTTATGTATGCAGTGTCTAATCTCTAACTCGTGGTTGGTAAAAATGAATTTTAGTAGCACTGTGCCTGACCTTTAGGACCGGGTTTTTGTCCTCAGATTTTATTTTTTGGGGGCTTTGAAATGCCGTATAAACATGGTGCGATTGCTACTGGAAACGGCGTTGACATAAGCACTAATGCACTTCACTAATGCAGTTCAGTTTGAATGTATCCGGATGCGTCTCTTCCCTGCATGTTGATTACTAGTCGTTTTGTCACACTTAACTATCGCTTGTGATCACGGAACAGTAGCTTTTTTAAATGTATAATATTTGAGAGACATGATCAGGGAATGCAACGTTTTTCTTTAGTATTTACTTCTCATGTTACAAGGATTTCTTTCTTTATCCGAGTAGACAGAGGTTACCATTGGCTGTTTGTCCTCTTCTGCTGTGAGAATAATCCCATCTACACTGGATAAAGTTAAACTGGGTCCGTGGTGCAATGGCAGCCAACACAACTCAACAACATGACTAAGAAGCTTAAAAGAGAAAAAAAGCTTACAGTTGAACAACAGACAGATTGAGCATTGTGTTTGTATATTACTATAGATTGTAAATCTTTTGTTGTGGTTTATATGTAAACCAGGTGTTTTAATACTAATTCATGTATAATATAAAATATAGAAATTTAAATGTAAAAACAATTTGTTCACATGACAAAAGGCACATGAGAGAAATTAAGAAATTCATGGAATGTCACCTTACTTTATGTAAAAATATAACAAGAAATTGAGCCACGTATGATCCACCTCCCATTATATTATTAAATAAATAAGGTTATAAAGGTTATATAAGTTGTTCACTCTTGTACAGATCTGTTGGTGTCATCTGCCTATAATGTGTTTCAAAGGATTCTTAAAAATGTGTTCCCCCTTTTCATTATGATAGGGAGGGTGTTTTTCTCTTATAAACACACCTTTCTAGAGTATGATCTTTTTAGTCCCTGTATTTGTCTTCAAACTTGATTTTGCTCTTCTCTGGAATCCTTTACAGTTTGTTCTTAAAAGTTCAACCTTCTTTTTCAGTTTTTCCTTTAAAACAGGCCTGGGCTTTGATGCTCAACCTTTTCCCTGCAGCAGTGTGGAAGGGGTTTTCTCGTAACCCATGACACTTGGCAGCCATGTGTCACAGCTGTATCAAAAATGTGAAAATAGAGGTGTGCGGGGGTGAGTGAATCACATCACAACTAATAAGCAACGTGATGAATTTACTTCAGCTCAGTACTGACAGTGCCAGAGCCGGTGCTTCCAAGCAGGAATGCTGACTCTAGTCTAGAAAGCACCAGGCCATTTCAGCAGAATGGTTCATGACAAGCATTTGGCACAATGAGTAAGAACAGGGAGCATGTGGTGTCAGATTCGTCTGGTATCAGAGAGGCATGCTACAAATAAATGATGGACTGTTGATTTGTGGATAAAAGACTGGCTACACTGGAGGGATAACCTACACTGTGTTTCAGCCCTTTCTGGATTAAGGCTTGATGTTTTGTTGTTCCACAGTTGTTTCCCAACAAACAATGCTTCTTTTTTTTCTAAGTTAATTTTGAGAGGCTTGAAATCAACAGGAAACAGCCTCTGCAGCCCATTATACTTGTGTAATGTGTATTTGCCGAGTGAAATAGAATATTCAATGTGGAAAAATGTAGGACGGGAATTGATTGTGAAAAGTGGGCATCCCATACCAAAATAAAACCAGAATTAGCATCTTGACAAATAACAATGGTAATAATATGATTAGCATTCCAATCTATTGTTATTTGCCTTTGCTATTATTGCCATAACATTTATCATATTAAAGTTAGCTAGCATTAAATTACTATGTTAACCACTATTGATAACTAATATTGGTTACCATTAAATGATAAATGATAAAAAAATCCACACATTAAATGGATTAAATGAAATCTTACACAATAAGAAAAGTAGTGCGCATTATGAAAGTACATAGGGTCACAATAAAATAAATAACATTTTTATTGTCACAATAAAAATGTCAGGGCAACAACTAAACAAGCACACTTGTACTCCTGGAAATCAATGCTATCTTTTTAAATATGTATTGGGTGGGACTCATTTGTTTTGCAAATGTGGGTACCATGAAGAGAGCCAGTTTGAATGATGCCATGCATTAAAATGACAAATCTATTGCAAATTTGGTAATTGAAGCATTTATCTCATATGAATTACAATCCCTAGAATTGTGTCTGATAGACTGGCTCTGAATAAGGATTTCAGGTTGATATGGAAGTAGACCAATACTACATTATGTCCGAAATAACTAATGCTGAGACAGTCGTTCATGGCTGAGGCTGTTTGTAAGCCAAAGCAGGTAATTAAACAGAATCAACAGCAAGGAAAGCAGTAGCACGTTTAAATTTTACAGAAATTGCTAAAGTGGAAACTTTATTTATAGTTATCTGGAGGTTTGGCCTGGTCATAGATTTACACCTCTAAACTTAAACATTGACACAACCCACATTGTCCTCAATGACCTCAGTCTGCTAAGACACAGACTAGCATGAATTGGCCGGAAAGAGTCTAGTCTGAAACTCTGAACTCTTTTGGGAGATTTGTACCGGGATTTAGCCATTTCCTTAGTGACTGTAATGTTAATAATGTTTATTACTTCATATCCATCTCATAGCACACATCTGGACTGTGTGTTTCTTGGATCTTTTCCTGGTCTTCTTTTTTTGAGCTTATATACAAGACATGATTGAGCAACAGTTTTTCTTTTCAGAAGGGTTTAAAGCTACATAGCAACTTCAGAAGTGAAAGGCAATGTTTTTAATTTGGTACTACAGGTTTTCAATAAAAGTGGAAAGCAGTTTTCCAGGTTGTAGGAGGATTTCACAGTATCCAAACTGCATTTTTCGAAAGACGTAATGTTGACTCTGTAAATCGGTGGAAGAAATGTCAGTATAAACACAAAAAACAGGATGTCACATGTGGTCTCTATTTTCTGGATCTTCAGACATCATATGAGAGTAATTTTGGGAGGTTGTATGATGTTCAAGTCACAAGAGAGAAGACTTCAGACAAATCTAATTTGGACGTTCAAGGACTGAGGCCTATGGGAAGACAAACATGTAATCATATCTGGTGGAAACCAGTATTTACCTCACAACCATAGACTGGCTATTGAAATACTGTGTGCACTTTTCTATTATAATATCGACTGGATATTTGCTGTTATATTTCAAAAGCAGTCGATCTCAAATCCACATAATGCCATTGTAAGAGTAACACTAATTATTGTGTAATTACAAACACACTTGTAAAACATTTGTATAATTAGCACCAAAAAGAATTTCACAAGTACTTGTACACAAGTACAAGTACCTAAATTTATGCCATTGGTTGAGCAAATGTTGCTGTGTCAGGGCCACTCACTCAAGCAAAACAATGTTGAAAGTACCATAGAGGGACAGTTTTTACACTTTTCGTGGAAACCAAACTGCAAATGGTTTACTTGTAGCTGTCTCTGCACATAAATCTCTGAAAAATAATTTCATGTTGAATACCGAATACAGAGTTTGGTCATTTGCCACAAAGGGCAGGGAAAAACTTAGCCAGCATTTCACAGTTTTTTGGATTTGAATGTTTATTAAAAAACAAACAGAATAACAGCTTTACTGTTTGTGTTGTGTTTACCCTTTAAATATGTGTTGATGGTACTGATTATTATCTGGTGTACACTGTGCAAAATATGCACAGTTCTGTATATCATTTGTGCTGTGAATTTAGTTGTACTTCAGCATACAGCCTTTCAGCTGCTGTTTTATTTGAACTTTAATTTGCCAACAGTGATGGCCAGGGGCCGTGATGACCTTGCTGATTTTCCACATCTAACATTAACTGCAGTCTGCTTCAGAATCTCTGTGATACTCCTTTATCTGTCATTTATTTCCACATTCATGCTGAAAAAACAGAAACATGGAAACATGCAATGGAGCTTGAATTTCTAATTAAACTTGGTTAAAATATTACTTTTTAGCATTATGAAACTGTGTTTTTGACAGAAAACACTTAAAAGACTGAACCTCTTGTAGGTGAAAGCTCTCACATTCAATGCCTTTGGGGGCAAGACAACTGACAGAAACACCGTTTGGGGCAAGTCTGTCTGTCGAAGGGACTGAATTAAAATACGGCAATGTATTGGATCAATGATGTCCTTAGTTAAGTGCTATTAGATTGTGGCTGGTTTTATTTCATGACTCATTGGTTGGTAGTTAGCTGATTAAGTTGTTAGCTGATGGTTGTGTTTTTGGTGGGCATGTATTGCAACAACTAACAGCATTATTTTGTGTAGGATAACATCCGATTTTTATTTTATTTTGAAATATAAAGAATGATAAACTTAAATATTTGTCTCAACATATAAAGCACAGAATTGTTTTCTTTGAGTATTATCTAGGTTAAAGTTGACAGACCTGGGCTGATGTTTAACATTTGATTGCTCTCCCTTAGGCTCGGCTGTCTTACGTTCGAGTGAAGTATCTCTTCCTCATGTGGCTTACAGTGTTTGTGAGCAGTTGGGTTGTTTATGTACAGTACTCCACTTACACTGAGCTGTGCAGAGGACGAGAATGCAAAAGCATCATTGTGAGTATGGGTCTTTCTGTCAATTCAAGTCATTCGTTTTTGTGACATTTTATTCATGTGCAACCTAATATAACCATGCAACAGTGTAATGGCATTATAAATAAGAATTATGTCATTTTTAGTCACCCTTATGTTGTTTCAAACCTCAATGCGTGCTTTAATCCTATGGACCAAAGAAAAAGACATGTCTGAAGAATTAATTAGGAGCTTTTGCAATGCTAACATGGTTTATAATGACCACCACTGTAAATAAAAAACAACAATAAAAAGCATAATAAAAGTAGCCTGCATGATTTGTGTGCCATATTTAAAGTTCTCTGAAAGTACACACAATAGCTTTGTGTAAGGAAATAATTACAGAATTTTCACTTTAGGGTCACCTGTTTCTTTAAGACTTTGCAGATTGAGGACATCTATACACTTTCTAACCCTATAGCTCCACCTGTTGGTGTAATGGTGAAGATGTTTTAAACATAAGCCAATGCACAACAGCTGTGTGATTTATTTGAACTCTTAACCCCAATTGGTTGAATGTCAGTCATATGTTCATCGAAATGGCCCTTCCCATTCCAACAGTGTGACAAATACAGTAAAGGCATTATTGATGGCTCTGCCTGTAGCAGTCTGTGTGAAGAAAGCTCGCTGTATTTTGGAAGGTGCCTCTCCACCAAGCCAAACAATCAGGTATGTCCTCTAACCACAGTCCCTAAAACTCCATATATACTTGTGCTGTCACACAGTGTGTTCCTACACTGTTCTGCTTGATTTCTCAGGTGTATACAAGCAGCTGGGGTGACCAGGATGGGGTCATTAAGTGCCAGCTGGGTGACGTTCTGCACTATGAACTTGGAGAGGAGCTGGAACCAAAGAAAGAGATAGCACTCTTTGACAAACCCACTCGTGGAACCTCTGTAGAGAAATTCAAAGAGATGGTGGCCAGTCATTTGAAGGTATTCACTCTAAACTCATATTCTTCTATTGGTTTTTGAAGGGAGCCTCCAGATTGTTAACTAAGTTACGCATTAAAAGGTTCCTATTAAAGCACTAAAGGGAGAATTTGCTAGGAATGAATTACACCCACTAGAAATGTCATTTCAGCACCCAATTCGGTTAAAAAATTTTGCTAATCAGGGGATGAGCAAACGTGGACACAGAATAAGTGCTAATTTGATTTAGCATGGAGCATTTCCACAGCTTGCAGTGTTAAGTTGTGGAGAATATAAAACACTACTGTGATCTGACAGCCATTACTGAGACTGTACAGCGGCATTACTCCACCACTGTGATCCAGACACCTTTCCAGACATTAGTCAGCCTTTTTAAGTGCACTAGACTCAGTGTGTGTGGATATGTGCCCGGTTATAATGCTCTTCTTCATTAGTTGATAAAAAAATTGCGGCCATGATCAATATAAAGATTTTTTCACCTAATCAGAAAAATAGCCAATCAGATATTCTCAAAAGACAAAAGTGTCTTTGTTGGGCAGGGTTTTAGGCACCTTTTATTTAAAAATGCCTATATTTTTTTTAATGGTTAAGTTAGATCGTAAATACAGCATGGGTTTTTTGCTGCAGCAGCACACACTAAAACAGCTATCCATTGAATTTACCTCTAAATCTCTGTTGAATTATTTCCTTAGACGTGCTATTCCATTTAGCATAAACTATGCTCAACAATTTACAACGGATACTATTTTAGATACAATAGTCTGATATTTACTTTATTCCCTGGAATTAGAATTTAATATGTAATATTACAATTTCTCCTAAAATCATTGCTAATTTAACAATCAATCTTCTGCTTGCCCATCACTGTTGTCCTGTAGGCTAAGGTTGGAGAGCAAGCTAGCCTCTCTAGGCTGGTAACCCTGATTCTTTCAGTGGCGGACAGCAATAAAGACGGTCATATCTCTCTCCCAGAAGCCAAGTCTGCTTGGGCTTTATTGCAGCTCAATGAGGTTCTCCTTGCAGTGGTGCTCCAAGACCGGGAACACACGCCCAGACTTCTGGGCTTCTGTGGGGATCTGTATGTGGTGGAGCGGGTGCCCCATGCTCCACTGTTTGGACTCAGCCTTCCATGGCCAATGGAAATGTGGATCCCTGCAGGTGTGCGACGAAGCATGGACCAGTGGTTCACACCTTCCTGGCCCCGAAAGGCCAAAATCTTCATTGGCTTGCTGGAACTTGTAGAGGACATCTTCCACGGTACCTTTGGAAGCTTCTTGATGTGTGACATGAGAGCCAGTACTTTTGGGTACACCGATCGGCATGACCTCAGGCTGGTGGATGGGCGGCGTGTGGTAGCTGAGGAGGCTTTTAAACAGGCCATGGTCCTCCAGCGCTGTGAGAAGGATGAGGACTGTGTTTATGGCGTGGACTGCAGGACTTCGTGCAACCGCGCAGAACGTCATTGCACGGCCGAGGTGGATCAGCCTAACTTGGCCAGGGCCTGTGGAGGGCTCAAAGATTACCTTCTGAGAGGAGCTCCCTTTCACCTACAGGACGAGCTGGAAAAGCAGTTATATGCCTGCATGGCTCTCAAGGGTTCAGCTGAGCAGATGGAAATGGAACACTCCCTCATCCTCAACAACCTCAAAACATTGCTATGGAAACAAATCTCACACACCAATGACTCCTAAAGAGAATAAGCTACATGGATGACACCATTCAGAATGTTGAATGTCATTCTGAAGCACTTCAGGCTAGACCATCAGGAATCTGGTTGGAGAATTCAATGCTGGTAGAAAGAGTAGAATTGCCTTTATTTTGATAGGCTCAAGAGGAGACCAGTGGGAAGGATCAGTGCTGCTCTGATCTTTAATCTTTACAAGTTCTTTTTCCACAATAGAGGTAGAATTTAAACAGTGGCAAATTATGCTCAGGCTCAACCTTTTGAGTAACATTCACATTTCTATTTTGTGTCCTTGTCTCCACAATTTGTCATACACATGTTCAGTGATCATGCTTTTCCTACACTTCCTTGGAATGTAATGGAGTAAATAATATCTCTGCATCCATTGTTGGATGTTATCAGAAAGCTAAAGAAGGCACTCACCACCAACTGTGTTTGTGTGAATCGATTATTGTAATGCTTGTCATTAATGAGCACAGCAAAAAGAGCCATAAAGGAGCCATTCTGAATGAACAGATGAATCAGATGCCTTGATATGCATGATGTCAGTGTGCGTTTCCTAATTATTTTAAAATGAAAATGACTTGAAATATAATGACAGAGTAGAGCAAGACTGCAACGCACACATATTTTCCAAAAGTTTACAAGAATGAATCACACAAATCAGTTTGAGGAATGAGGCATGGAAGTCCCATGGCATTGTCGGTCTGTTATTAAAAAAGATTCATGTTGGTTTGTTGGGTTCCCAGTCTGTACTTTGGGAAGTAGGCCCACGTGGAATCTGACTGTTGATTTTAAGGGGAGAATATGCACAAGACAATATGAACAATTAATTTAAACAGAGCAAAATGCTAAAAAATTTGTATCTTAACCAAGAAATTATGCAAAACGGTAGGGAATGTGTGAAACTTTATGACATGTCATTTCAATCCTGAGTAACTTTCTGTAGCGTTATGCAGGCACAGATTCCATGTGGGCCTGTTCATAGAGCACACCTGATGAAAACATGATATGGTAAAATGACTTTGAAACAATATGAAGTGTCTGTCATCATCATAATTCATGATGTACTAATAGAAGAGGTGCTGAATGTTTTTGGTAATTATATCAACCATTTTTCAGTATGTTTTGGATTGTACAATATCAGCTTGCTTTATGTATTCATGAAACACACTGCTGCTAATCAAGAGTTAAATTGAACATTTTATAAGATTTAACTGCATGACTTTGCACACTAAAAACATTTAAAAAATGTCCCAACTGGGTCCAAGTTTGTCACAGTCAAATCTACCTACTCTGATAAGATTATACTGACATGAAAAGTTGCTTTTTTGTACCAATGACCACAAACGCTGTATTCTTTCCAAATGATTTATTTGGAAAAGGTGCACACTTTCTTTGGAGCAGTTGACAGTTAACCTTTTCAGTCATCAGCAGCAGCCTCCTGAGCCCGGAGAAAGCTGGCCTTCTTCTGGGCCACACGGTCCTTCCTCTGAGCCAGAGTGAGCTTGGCACGGTTCCACCTACAACACAGTATTCATTACTGGTCAGAAAAGGAACAATATTGTCTAACTACATTTTAAGAGCAAAAAACAAAAACATATTTCAAAAGCAAGACATTGCTTACATAGCTACTACAATTCAATGTCGAACACAAACACAAAGTTAGCAAGCAATACAAAAATCAAAGAAGTTAAACAAATGCAAAGCCTGAGAACCAACCTCTTCTTCTTGACCTCTCTCTTGGGCTTCTTCTCATGAACCGGGTTTTCACGGATGGCAGTGTGAGCCTTCTTGTACATCTCCACTATCTGTAGGGCAACAGACAACTCGCATTACAGCAGAACAGGTGCAGTCCAGGTAACATACAGGACCTTGTACAAGCTGTACAAAAAATGCTGAATACACAGGATACTTTTAAACACTACAAATTACTAAAAAATTGCAAACGTGCATATTGCAATAACTAAATGACCTGAATACTTCAAAACATTATGTATAGTTGAAGTTTTAGGGAAGCAGATGCAGAGACTGGCACGCAAATGTTAGTTTAAAACGGTTTTCATTTTCCCAGAAAGAGTGTAAAACATGTTGGTTATATAATGTTGTATTAATTTTCAGTTTTAAATGAATTTTAATATAATTTACATTGACTTTACAAACTCAAAGCATTACTGTATCCAATATTACATTATTTACCAAGTTATTTTTCAGTATTGTGCAGCCCTACTAAATTCATAGTCATACCTATCAAAACTCATAGTCAAAGCTATGCATCTACTTATATCAAATGCACACAATATTCGACACAGGTATATAGAAATAATGTAAAAGTGGAATTTGATAAACATCATGACAAACATCTCCCAATATGTAACCAGAGAAGTTCAGAGGTTCAAAAAGAGACGAGTGAATTTGAACCAGCAGTGAAACATTATAGTTCTCTGTCAGTGAATAAACTTACAATTTCAACTGTAATCCATGCGAATGAAACAAAACTGCAGTTTATTAAGTACTAATGTGATGTAGCAGCATGTTCCCTTACAGAGTCTGATGTGACGCCGTTCTTGATAAAACGAGAGAACTGCTTCTTGTACAGCTCCTCATCCTCTTCCATCAGATAGCTCATGTACTCAGACACGTTCTGGCCCATGATGTGCTTCCTGTGCACCTCTGCGTTAAACTCCTTGCTTTCAGAATCATATCCTGGGAACCGTTTAGTGCTGAAAAACAAAGTTAGGGATTTAATAGCCCCTTTCACACATGCTGTCTTTACTGGTGTAAATTGATGGCAAATTTAAAAGATCACGTGTGAACAGGAACTTTTAAAAAATTACTGGCATATCGGTCCTGGGAAATTACCAGCAAGGGAAGTTGTAACATTACCTAGAATTTACCAGTAAGGTGTGAACGCAGAACAAGATTTCCAGTAAACATACAGAATGCAACTCAGAAAATCAGAACATTCTGATGCGGATGACGCGTTTACTGTGCACTGTTTACGAAGGTCAAAGCAGAGATATTCGTCAAAAGCATGAATGTAAACGTTTGCAACAAAAACACAGACTGCATTTTTTTGGATACAAAGTCAAACCCTGTCATTTTAAAACAACGTGTGTTGGTGCTCATTCTAATTTAATGACACCAAACAGTTTACCAGCTGGTAAAACACCAGGATTACTGTGTGAAAGGGCCTAAAGATCCCATTAAAAGGGTGATAAGGCTAAAGACGAGATATGATTTGTTTTGACCAGAGCATAAGGTGCCAGCATTTTAAAGCTTCACAAAATTTTTAAAAAAAGTATGACAATATTTGTGACTTTTTTTTAATTAAAGCTGAAGTTTTATTTTCTAACAGTTAAAAGGTCAGAAGTGTTCTGCCCTCACTGTGAGATAGCGTTCAACTATTAAGTCACCCCCTATCTGGATCCAACTTCCAGAACACACTTTGGAAGTGTTTCCCTGTGCTTTATCTTACTAAGCACTGTGCTGCTCTTTATTGACTGCACTTCATCTAACCTCATGTCCTTTAATGTTTACTTTTTATTTCTTTTACATTAGTTTAATACATTTCAAAATTTTTAGTTATCATTTTTTGCTCAGCCAATAAAAATGGACTGCATATATAATGTATATCATGCATATGTAATGCATTTTAAATTACTATGACGTGTGAAATATATAAATGCTATATATATAAGGCTGCCTTTAGTGCACCACAATTTTCACGGCCTGATATGACCAAAATCTGACTATGTTAAATAAGACTTCACATCCTTCACAAGAACTTAGACCATGCATTTCACCATAATGCTGAAACTTTATGGCATAGTCAAGCATTTCACCATAATGCTGAAACTTTATGGCATAGTCAGTTGCAAGCACTGACCTGTGGGGGATGGACAGCCCTCCATCCACTGCTCCTTTTAGAGCTCCAAACACCTTATTCCCTGTGGTGGTTCTGGCAAGGCCAGCATCCAGGTAGCAGGTAAATGCTCCTGGCTGGCCATCAATGCTTTCCACATTAAACTCATCACCAGTCACTTCCATTTGGCCTTCATACACTTTATCCAGGCCAAACTTATTCAGCAGCTGAAATAAGAAAACAAACAACTTGTCTTGGTATCAGTAAATACTATGGCTTTGTTTACATGCACACAGATCTGATTTGGAATATAAATACAATCTGTATTAAATGAAGAAATTTGATCCATTTGTTCAGACAGTGTAATGAATATCAGATACTTCTACATTTGTATCAGCACAGTGCAAAAAGACTTTCTCATACAACTGAGAGTAGCAGAGGAAAACTCTGGAGCGAGTGTGGTGTGAGTGGATGAGAATTGTGCCTGTTACGATCCATCATGTCACAGTGCAGTACTGACACATGAGAGAACATAAGAGACAGAAGCATTTTACGCATACACTGTGTCCACAATAGCTAACTCATTCACTCTTTAAAAGAGTCACATGAACTGAAAGAAAATCCACTGCATGCTTTATGATGTTAAACAATTACAAATCTAATCAGACTGAGATGCATTTAAAAATGAAAATAATCCTTCAGTCAATTCATTATAAAAAACAGATATAAACCAAATGACCAAAAAAAATGAGATTTTTGCTGCCTGTCCGAACAAATCATAACGTTTAAAAAAAACAAATTATTTGAATAATAATATCCATTATACTGAATAAATAAGGACGCTTACCCTGCGAGCCAACAGCAAACCGGTGCAGTAGGCAGCTGCATAGTTTGTTAGGCCAACAGTGATGCCATATTTTGGCAACTCGTGAGAGTAAGAAGCGCAGACGATCGCGTCGCCTTCAATTTTGGCATATGCGATCTACAGAATACAAAAATAAATAAATCATATTAATGCTATGCTGATAAAGCCCATAATATGATTAAAATGAGTATTTTAGATACCATGGTAGAGGTTTGTACCTGGCAAACAATATCCCTATTGGAGAATCTGACGATCATCCTGTACTTCGGGGTGTTGTATTTGTTCTTGTCTTGGATGACAAGGCGCTTGCGGGCAAAGTAGTCAGTTCTTCCCTCTGGGACACGTCAGACATTCAGGTCATTGTCAACATTGAAAATCGTCCTCAACCAACAGTAAAGCAAGAAAGCATCTCAACATACCTCGCCTCCTCCTGAACTTGACCTGATACCTCTTGAAATACGCCTTGTTCTTGACCACCTTAACGAAGCCCTGCATAAGCAGTTGTATATATATATATATTATACAAATATAATAAAATAAGGTTAACATGACAACAGGCTGGACTGTCACTGGCAAAAATATTATCAATTACTATACACCTATAAGATTTAAAATATTTAAACTCTGGGCAACTTCTGTTAATTATAAAAGGAAAATCAAGTGTAAAGTGATTTTAATACAGTAGACAAAAATTCGTATGTAGGAAATCTAAGCAGGGTAAACATTTCTATTTTCCTCAAGAATATGATTTGTTTATTGCTCTGTTCGTGTCATTAAAATGATCACTGGGCATTTAAGGGGAAATAAACGTGCCGTTTCGATCACGTTCAACCACACATACAGGAGTAATCGGTACAATCTAACACAATCCCGTTCCTTCGGGTGACCATCTTTTATGGATGTTGCACTGAGTACGCGGCTGGTGGCGTGTAACCAGCAGAACAATGTATTTGGTGATTTACTGACCATTTTGTTATCGTTTGTTCTCCTTTAGGTCGGGAGACTGAAGTCTTCAGACTCCGATACTGCTCCCGCTGCACTGAGAAAAGGAAGTTCATGCTGCGCTGCGAGCGGAAAGTCAAAGCGCTCGAAGATAAACGTGTATCTGCCCCTAGTGTACTGGAAGTACAACTGCAGGGCAATTTGAAGCATACAAACACTGTTTCAATATTTTTGACATTTTATTTTATTTTAAAGCGCACATAAAAGTCTTCAATAAATGTATTCAAGATAAATGAATGCTTTAGATATCTAGCTATATAAGGTATCTTTAGACAGCTTGCCACAATTCATTTTTGCAATATAACATCTTCCTTATATAGTACTTACTTATTTAGTTTCAGTTTATATAAATTCAACCTGTCACCTTCCTACATTTCCCCATTATTTATACAAAGTAACAATAATAATCACATCTCTCAGCTGCACAAAGCATAATGTATAGTCACTTTTTTAAATAGTTATGGCTTTAAACATTAACAAAGAACAAGGCTACAAAAAAACTGTCAGAAGATGTGGAAAAAAAGTAAAAAGTAATCGTACAACTTTACAAGCTTTAGTCAACATAAATACAGTCGAGTAACACTCTTTGAACTTCCTTAATATGGGGTGGGGCACAATACAGTGTATTCTGGCACATGGCCCAGTATGGGCACTTTTTTCTTTTGTTTTTAAATAAATTATTCATGCCCTCAACTCTGCATAGCTTCTCTGCATAGCATAGACTTTGTCTAATCAGTGTGTCCCACACAAATCTAAAGCAGATTAACCTTACTGTTTTTTTTCTCTGCTGTCAAACCGGTTTTGTTTTTCTAAGTGAAAGTTATCTCGCTTTTTTATATGACAGTAAAGAGTTGTGAAAAGTTGTAAGAGGAAGCTGCTCAGTCAGGTCACTTTAAAAACAAGTCACTGGCTGAGCTGTTGTTTTTGAAGAACTTTGACCAGCTTGTGAGACTCTGCTATAAAGTAGCATGTGATGTTTTGCTGTAGCTTTTTCCTTTGCAATATGGAGGAACCAGGTGTGACAGCCAGTGTCACCGGATCAAGTTTCAAAATATCCAGAGGACAGATTTTTGAAGATTGTTGCAACCTCAAGTAAATGGTCTCCTGCAGGCTGGTAAGGACTGTTGATGCTGTAATCAAATTCTTACAAATTCTAGTTGACCTCTGTTACATAAAATATGTATGTAAAAAATATATCTGTACGTTTGTAAAAATGTATGTATATCATTTAATTAGGAAATACATTTCAAGACATGTAGGAAGTGAGAATTATTTGAAAGAAATATAGGCCAAATGAGTTTAGAAACAAGGAAGTTTGTTAGTTTTAAACAATTAAACAATAAATATACTGTTTAAAATGAAAACAAAAAGTTTTTGGTACTCTCTGGTCACTAAACTAAACAGGTTTAACCCGTCCTGTCATTACTTTGCTAGGTCAACTGTCTGAACTAGAGGGGAACTGCACACCCACACTATAAATGACATTGCAGCCAACTGGTAAAAAGTTATTGAAAAAAGTGAAGTCAGCTCTAGCGTCAAAAGGTCTAGTCTCATGTTTTTGCAGATGCCACTGGGTTTGATATTTTGTTATCTAATGCAATGACATTCATATGTTTTAAGTCTTGCTTTTTGGGGTGTTGTATACCCTTCTCAACCATGTAATAATGTCTGTGTGATTATTTTTAACACATTGAAGAGTTCCTGTCTGCCTCTGAGCAGTAGAGATGGATTCTCTGTCTGTACCCCCTCTGTCTTCCTCACTGGGATCACAGCTCAGTCCAGATGAGATGAAGTTACTTGCTAAACTAGAGGAACAGAACAGGTCACACACTCCCAATTGAACATAAACTAAAGAAGTTACACATTCACACCAGTCACACATACTGTATCTGTTCACACACTATGTGGCAGAATTGTGTTACATATATTACATTAAAAAAAACACTGCATTTATATAAACATTGCTTTTATGTTTGTTGATTGCTTAAATGTTTTACATTTATGGTTTAAATTCTCCTGTTTCAGTTACCCCAAAGATGATGTAACTTTTTCTTCACTTCTAAACAGACTGTTTCTCAACAGGCTGCTGGAGAAGGACAGCAAGTCTCTTTACTCTGTAAACAGTGTCCTACAAAGTCCCTCCTCACCCAAGATCTTCTCTTTTGAGGAGGACATATGGGGTCAAGTGGTCAAAGAATGGGACGACTGGAGCAAAACTAAAGTCGGACAGCTCAAGGTGACAGACCCAATAAGCTCAGACAGATCTTACTCACAGATCTTAATATTTCAATCATTTATATAAATATCAGATAAAATTGCTGTGATTTGGTAAGTAAGACGTGTTCCTGCACAAACATCTTTACTTTCTGGAACAGCATTCCTGTCAAAGAATAAACAGATCAAACCTATAAACTACTTATTGCCCAAACCATAACCATAGCTGACCCCTAAAATCAGAAGGAAACAATAGGTAGATTAAGATGGTATACAAGCCCCTAACCCAGTCCTACAACTAACACTGACCCTTAACCTAATCCTACAATCTAATTTGTTGTTGACGTGATGTTGATCCATAAACTTGCCATCACAATTTACCATCAAATAAACCTCCTTCAGGGGTTGATCAGGAGGGGAATCCCTGCTCACCTGAGGGCACACCTGTGGCAGCTGCTATGTGATGCTCAGAATGTGGCCGTGCGGCAACAGTACCCACAGCTGCTGAAAACCTCCTCACCCTCTGAGATGCTAATACGCAGAGACCTGACACGCGTTCTCCCACAATACCAGCTGTTCCAGAGCCAGGACTGCATCAGACACGAGGCGCTCTTTAATGTGCTGAAGGTCAGACTGGTTACAATCTGATCTCTTGATTACACAGAAAGGCCATAGCATACTATGGTAGCTATACATTTTAAGGGTGTATATTAACACCATGTTTCTTTTATTACAGGCTTACTCTATCTTAGACAGAGAAATTGGTTACTGCCAGGGAAATGTGTTTATTGTGGCATTGTTGCTCACTCAGGTAATGAATTGGTTTGAAAAAACTATAGTTACAAATACATTATACTGCACTGATGAAACTAAGGCCAGCATTAAATTGCTGGTCAATCAACATGATCTTTCTAATGAAGCTGGTTGATCAGGATAGGTCTTGCCACTGACTTACCAGCATCCAAAACACATATGCTGATGCCAAAAAAATGATGGTATTTTTACAGGTTAAAAAATACTTGAATTGTGAAGTTCTTATTTTAAGCTTTGTTTTTATTATTTTGGGGGTTTTTTTTGTCCCTACATGTGGCTATCATCAGATGCCTGAAGAAGAGGTATTCTGTGTGTTTGTGAGGCTTATGAAGGACTTCCAAATGAGGGAGCTCTATAAATCCAGTATGATTGAGCTTGGCTGCTGCATTTACCAGTTAGACTCTATGATTCAGGTACACAATTATAATGCATCCCTATTTAAAGACATATGTTATTTATAAACTGTCTTTTCCAAAACCCTCAAGCTGAGTAAGCTAAACCAAGCACCTTCTTAAAATAAATATAAGCCTTATTTCTAAGGACTGTGCATTTGCAAAGAATTGCTGAGTGGCAGCTATCCACATTTGGTGTTTGCAGACTGCTGTCTGAAGACCTTTTTCTCTCACTGATAGGAGCAGCTTCCAGAACTTCACTCCCACTTACAGACTCAGGGTTTTCACACCTCTATGTTCTCCTCATCCTGGTTTCTCCACATCCTCCTGTCTTCCCTGCCCCTCACAGCAGCTCTGAGGATTTTTGACATATTTATGTGTGAGGTATTTTAAACCACACAACATTTAAAAAAATGGCTCTAGCAACAAAGTGCTGCAGGTTTATGACATTTCAAGCTTAAAATCACAGTCATTATGTGTAGTTGTGTAATTGTTTATAGGGACTGGAGATTGTGTTTCGGGTAGGTTTGGCCCTGCTGTACATAAAGCAGGAAGAACTCATCAAGCTTGATGTAGAGGGCATGATGCAGGTGAGGGTTTGCTCAAACAAACTTTTTTAAATATTTTGTTTGTGAGTTGCTAGTTTTCATAGCCAAAATATTAAATGATCAATTTGGTTTTAAAGTTGATTTGTCAGTGCATAACAAAACAAATGTTTAGTCATAACTCAAACTTTCTAATGTTTTCAGTGCTTGCAAAATGTAGCACAACAAGATTTAGATCCTGATAGGATGATTGAAGCAGCATATCAAATCCAATACAACCCCAGAAAAATGAAACAGTAAGTTTTCCTTCATCAATAAAAATAAGTCTTTGTATATCCAGCTGTCTTATTAGTTTAACTCATTTTAGATTAAGAAAGGATTATGCATCTATTAAGGCAAAAGAGCTGGAGGAAAAAGAAGAGCTAACTGTGAGTGCTTGTTTTTTCTTCTTTTCTAAATATTTCCTAAACAGCAAATTCTGTCTCTAGGCATGTGAGTAATTATGAATCAATGTAGCTTGTAGCTATAGTTTCAGCCACTGTGTAGCCAGTTTACAACTGTCTAGTGTTTTTTGTTTTTCTCCAGGCACTATACTCAGAAAACAAGCGTTTAAAGCAGAGACTTCACATATTGGAAAAGGTGAGAGAGAGTTTCTCGCTACCAAAGTGAAAACTAAAAGAGATCTACTGTTTACTGTTGATCTTTTGTTGTGAGATCATGTCATTACACCCTCACTCCTACAGAGATGTTCTGAGAAACTGGTGTCACAGCTGAAGAAAGAGCTGGAGAAGTCTCAGCTAAATGCTGCTAAATCACACGGCACTTTAAAAGAAATGCAGGCTAAGATCTTGCAGATGGAAGAGGTGAATATTTTCCAAAGACTTGATGTTTATTTTTAATTGGTGAGAGTATGGAGTATTAAGTCCTGCTTTTCTAAAAATGGACTTATATCTGCTGTACTGTAGAGCAGTGCAGGGCCAGAAGAGGACAGTGTGGTGTTTCTACAGACAGAACTTATCAGCTATAGACTGCAGGAAGCAGAGGCCCTGACAGGACTTAAAGAACTCAAACAACACATTAAATACATGGATGAGAAATGGCAGGTGAGTGTTCATTACTGATGTTTATTATTAAAGGAATATTTAGGGTTATAAACTTGTTATGCTCTGTTACTTAAATACTTGTATGCTTACTATTGATTACTATAGGAAATAATTTTACTTGTGATAACAGTTTTTGGAAAGTAAAAAATGAATCTAGAGATGAGTCTAATTAAGGTTCTAAATATATACATGTAATATCAATATACTAGTAATAACAATTATTAATATATAATAATTATTGAAGAATTCTGCATTATATATTTAATTGTGTAGGAAAATTGTACTAAATGTTTCTGCAGATGCATTGTGGATGTCAGGAGAAGGGTGGTAACGTGCATAATGTACAGCAGGTGGCGCTGTTGCGCTCACGATTGAAAGAAACTCTCACTAAGGCCGCACTTACAGAGAGTCGCCACAGACTGCTGCAGCTGCAGATAGAGGTGACAGCCCTCATATGATCATATTTGACCAAGTTCAGAGGTTTACATATAATGTAATACTTGTGTTAGAAGGTTATTGAAAGCTTAGTTTTGCTGTCTTCCTGATTTTGTTGTTCTGTCAAACGTTAGTTGTGTTTACACTTTTAGCTATAAATTGTCTTTTTTATTTTTAGTTGTACTTAATATTAGTACATAATAATCATGTAAACATTTACATTACAATAAACTATCTATAATTTATATAAGGCATAGCGAATACACTCCCCATGTTTCCTTTATCTTTATGAATTATATTTAGCAATTATTAATAAATATTATATATTTCAAAGTCATGTTCAGATTTTACTCTCAACATTTGTCACTGTTACTGCAAGAACTGTCATGATGAAACATCAGAGATTTTGAAATTTGGAAACAAAACAAGATTTGGAAACAATTACAAGTAACTGTATCTAGGTGTCTGTCTTAAATCAGTTTATAACAAAGTGAAATCAGTTTTCCTCCGTTAGTACTGTAAAACAACGTTAAACTATCCTATCTTACTCATGCACATGTGAATCAATTTAAACGACTAATATTTTCTGTTATCATTCTTATTATCTACACAAATTAATATTTTAGTTTTCACAATTTAGAACGAAATTCACAGTAACCAGCTAAAGCGAGTGGAGGCGCATGTTCACATCCAACAACAGCATCTACAGGAGCTGAAGTCAGAAAACCGAGATCTGCTTGACCAATTACAACAGTGCAGACAGCAGTCTTCAGCTACCGAATATGAGGTAACACCAAACCTGACATCATCCATTATCTGACAATCTGAAGGTGGCTAATTACTATGTCGTTTAACCTCCCAGACTTCCTTGGGTCTAAATAAATTTTGGATCACAACCATCATTAAACGCCACTTCTCTCCCTCAGCCCAGCTTTGTGTTAAATCCGTTTTGGGCTAAAAGCCACAGGCAGCATAGCAGCAAATAGCAAATGAAATTAGATGAACTATTATAATATGCATCAATGTAAGCCTCACAGATCACCACTGATGTTGTAAACATTGACTTGTAGTGATTGTAGTGACTAATAAAAATTAGCAAGAAAAATTAAGAATTAACAAGAAAAACGAAACCAAAATAACACTGTTATTTATAATTTCCACTCATTCATTGATCATTTCAAGTAAATGCTGAGAAAATAAATCTATTTATACCTAGTGGAGTTTATTAGTATACAGTAACTAGCAGAGCATCTGACTTCAGATGAATTCAAGATGAATAAGATCTTTAACATGAGCAGTGACTGTCCCATGTGGAACACAAAACCCAGCCCATGTATTTACACTGTAAAACTCTAAACAGTTACAAATTCATTTCATCACACAATGACTTAGCTGAACAAACCTATTGAGATATCTGTTTCTCACCCAAACATGCTTAAAGGAACCGGTATCTTCTGCTTTTTGTAGAAGCAGGAGAAGATAAGATCTTTCTCACTCTGCTGGCCGATTCTTTAGATGCCAGCGTAGTTCACACTCTCAGAGCAGCTCCACACATCACACTTGTCTCTCAGCTTATTTATGCAGAAGTGATTTTGCAAGAAAATACCAAAACTGCATCTTACTTTGCAGAGAAACAAAACAAACGTTTGCTTGTATTAATGTCACTGTAAGCAAGCTCTCCACCGGATGAGCTAGTCTGGCATAATAGTGGTTGAAGAAAATGTGCAAAAGACTTTAAATCTGATTTCAAATCAATGAATGTTACTCTACTTGTAATTTTTTGCACTCATGGTATTTTGTTTGTTAAATCTGCATGTTAATCTCTAGTAAAAGCGATTCTTGTTTCAGTTTTTGCTGATTTAATGAGGCGTTTACTCTTCTGCAGCAAAACCCTGAAGAAAAGCAGAAGGAGGACGCAGAGAACATGGTCATCATTACAGATCTTCAAAAGCAGATCACAGATTTACAAACTCAAGTATGTTTAACCCTTGTACAAAAATGGAACATTAGTTCTGCCGCTTGTATTACAATTGACCCAGCAATTTAACTATCGTTAGCTTTGCAGATAGCACAGATATTCTTGCTTAAAGTCTGTTGTTGGAAAACCTGTATTATGTTTATGATGCATTTTTGAATCAACCACTAATTATGAAACATACTAACCAATTAGGAAACATAAAAAACATACTGATACAAATTTTGTTTAATTTACCTACAAATGCTCTTAAAAACTGACTTCAAAGATTAAGTTATAGAAATGAAATCACATGCAGGCATGTTTCTGAACTTTTTCTGAAAGCTGAAGCAGGATATAAAGAAATTCTAAATTTTGATGCACTCATGGTGTTGTTAGATATAAACTTGTTAGCCACATATTTTACACGTCTTGTCAGGCAAAGGCGGTGTAGCCAGAAAAATAAATCTTTCACTAAGACTACAGATTTTATATTCAATGGAAACTAACACATGCATAGTTTATGTAAATGTACATTTTAGCAACACAGCAATATATGTGGCTAAACATTGAAGATAATTTAAATTTTTTGACTAAAAAAAATAATTTTTCATCTCTATGTAAATTCCAGAGTGCCTGATAAGTCATCTGAACTGTGGTCACACATGCATGCTATGGAACCCTCTGATACCAGAACTTCTGCTAATTGAGAGAACATTTTCTCAAATAGCTACACAATGGCCAGGAAACTCTTAGCACCTCTCAACACGTCTGACTCCTTGTGATTTGCAGCACTCCACTGTTCAGTAGATTTACAACCAGAAGCCCAGGCTTGGAGGTTCACGATGAGCATAGCTGATTAGAAAGATAACAGAAGACCTCCTCCTATTGTAACCAGTTAACCATGCCTTCTGGGTCATTATTGTGCTGCAGCGTAGCATTGTCAAAAAATGCTAGTGAGATAAACTGCCGTTCACATGGATTCCGCTACAAGAACAGAATAAAAAGTCATTTTACAATCGGTAATATAGATAAATGCATGATCCAGTTTGGAAACAGGAACTTTGTGATTTCTACTTTTAATTTTTTTGTTGTACGGTACTGATTTTCAAGGCTCAGAGCAATAATTCCACATATCACATTTGTTGGACTCAAGGCAATAATAAAATGTTTGTTATTGCATCACATTAGATAGTCACAAATGTTCAGTCAACATTTGTAGACTTTTGTGACTGAAGAAGTTTGATTTAATCATGGTGAAGAGAAACTCTCCAGCAGTTTTAATTTTGCCCCTAAAGGAGGGAACCTCTTCTCTATCTGCAGCAAACAGAAATGTTGTCAGTGGTTTGAGGTTGAGTTAGGTCTAGTGAGAAACTGCCACTATCAGATACCCTGAATGTGTAATCACCCCTACACCTCATGTTCTCTGTCTGCTTTTCTGTGGCTTAGGTGGCAAGAGGAACCTATCCGATTAAATTAGATTAGTTGTTTATTTCTCATAATCTGGCTTGTTGCTGATAGCACTGTGCTACACTGTTAGACAGTTGGAAATTTAAAAGGTGACAGGCAGAATTAATTTGAAACGGTGAATTAGAATTAGATTATTCTAGATCTTTGTGCTAGGGCCAACTATTAAAAAGGTGGAAATGATTGTACGGGTCCACAGGTCCATTAGGGCCCCATTACAATTTCTAAATTTATTTTTAAAACAACAAATGGCCTAACACAAGCTCTCAGACAAAGCTAACACACTGAGAACCTAGAAACCTCAAACCATTATCCGCTGCTTTATGTAGTTATTTCAATCACATATTCTTTAAAGAGATGCACAGAAACCAGACTGTGCCCTAGAAGATAAAAGAAAAAGTGTTGCAGAGGTCTAAATCTATTGCTGCAGTGATACTGTGTTTAAGTCTGTCGTTGGTTTCCTGTTCTTGCTGTGAAGAAGAGGTTTGACACGTTTACACCATGTGCTGAGCTATGAAGGAGAATTACAAGCCTGTACTATGCCTTCACACAGAAAGTGAATGTATGTGTTCTTTATACTGGCATTATATTAAAATCCAGATGTTGAGGACAGAGGGCAATTAAGTATATAGGTTCATGAGGCTGTGCTATATTATATATTATATATTATAAATATAACTATGGTTAAAAAGCACTGTTGACTCTGAGTACTTGCAACCTTTAACTTTGACGTGAGTATATTCACAATATGGCATGGCCTCAAGTGCTGTATTGGTTTTATAGAACATTTACCACATAAAATAATGTAATATCATAAATAATAGTCATTTGTTGAGTAAAAGTATTATGATGACATATTCATTAGAAGACATAATAATTCTAAGAAGACTATAATGTTAATATTACTTGTTACCAATATAATGTTAACATTGGTAAGCAACATGCCAAGTGATACAAATGATGTCATATCTGAGGTCATGAATAACCTGCAGCCATTCACCAATCAGCATCAAAGTCCGGAAGTATCTGTTTTAAAGACAATAAATGTAGTAAGCGCCACAATGGTTATTGTGACTACCCTCGTGTTACTTATCATCTGCCTGTTATTTGCATACAAAATGATATAATGTCATACAGTAGTCATCTTTACTTTTTACAGATTTATAACCTCTCCAAGCAGACAACATCATTTTCCCAGCCCACGCTAAGGCCCTCCACATCCGCCTCTCTGGAGTGCACGACACCTAAAAATGGACAGCTGCCCTGATGTCCCGTCATCCTGTCTCCAGTAGCCATCCAATGAGACGCTGAAAATGTGCTATTAACAGTGCTACCCACAGCTGCTGTGTGCGCTGGGCAAGCTTCTACAGCTCCAGCTACGAGGGCCGCTGCAAGATTCTTTAAGCGTGCCACATGTCATCAAGTTTGTTGTGGGAACAGATAGAGCCACACTGTGACAGTTTTGCCATTAACACTTGAAACGTGACATAATTTCTTGCAAAAAAAGGATGCGGGAAGCAAGATCTAATATTCAAGAAAACCACTCTTGTAAGATGTGTGATGCTCTTCTTAAAGTCTGTCACATGTTAATATAAGTTTTAGAGTGAATTTATAATGGGAGACCACCTTCCTAACAATCCTACATGATTATTGATTGAACCACAGTGATTTTAACCAAATTAGTTAAATTAAGTCAATGTATGGAGTTGAGAGATTTTGGCCCTGGGTTTCATTTGTGGGGTCAAAACTACAATCTTTATATTCTGACAGTAACATCGCCTTAGAAGATTTAGAATGTTTTAAATGTTTTTAAAAGCCTTTGCCTCTGTTTGTCTGTCTGTGACAATAAATGCTTAAATGAATATAGATGACAAACTATTAAATTAAAAAATGTATGCACTTAAGTCAGTGTTATTCTGTGACTTATGATGCACTGTTATGTAAATATAAAACGTTGTAAACTGTGTATTTGTAGGGATGAATGTTAATAAAATATTAAATTGATTTCTTCCTAGTCCCTTACATATTACACCTTTAATATATTAAAGACATTAAAGGTGTATAAAGCTTTAATTGTACACTTAGTTCCTGAAGTCTTTCATGGGCGTGCTTTTACTCTTTAGCTCAGCAAAAAAACAACAAAATATATATATATATGAATATATATATAGAGCGTTGGCTGCAATTTTATTTCTGTAACAATTGGAGAAACCACACCTAGAACAAATATAAAACCAGCCCACACAAACAAGCGAAAAATCCGAATCTGATTTAGATCACTATGGGCGTATATAGTAATCAGCAGACATACTATCATATGATGCAATTTAAAGAATGATCACTTCTTTTCTCATTCAATTCATATACACGATGTTAGATAGTTCGAGGCTACCTGTATATATGTGGTAAAAAGTTTGTAATACGTTATGGAACAATTGCACTCAGGAAGTTCAAAACTATTTAAGGCGAGTGTTTGGGCTGCTGAAGCTCTAATCGGAGGCAGTCGGGCTGCAGTCATCTCTAGAGGAGCACACTGAGCGCAGCGCAACAGGTGAGTCTAGAGTGTCAACAGAGCGAGGATGTGTTGATGAATACGCTTGCAGGCAACAAACTTTGCTGAAGGCTGTTACATTATTCGGTTTTAAAGTACATTCGGCTACTATTCGCGTAAAACCCAGGTCCGCTGTCATCATAACTTTTGATTAAAACGCAAATTACTTGTTACTTACGCAAATTACTTAAAGTTTCAGTTGTCTTGACGAAGGTAAGCCTGACGACAGCCTATTTTAGATTTTGCACGAGATATATCATGTATGTTGTTTATGTCTTTTTTATTATTATGTCTGATTGGTGGGGAAACATTTAAACGTTTTATTCAAAAACTATAAGGGCGGACAGCCGGTGTTTCCCACATTAAATCAAAACTAGATTAAATGTCTGTATTTACTCAGAGTAAGGGGAAGAAGTGCTTTGCTAACATTAAGTAGCTTAAAGAGCTGTTTTATTTAATGTAGTTTTATAATTAAGTTCCAGCAGCATTGCATACATTACTTGAGTAGATTGTACAGACAAATATATCTTAATAGCCTTTATCGTTTTTTTTTACCTTAAATCTAATTCCTGTTATACATGTTGCAATAAATATCGAATATACATATGTATCCCCTCAGACGGACAGGGTCATAAATTCATAACTCTATAGGCCTACTTAATACTGTGTGGACAACAATACCCTGGTCTCCATTTCCAATCTGTTACTTGTGAGTGCATCAGTGACATGGGGCTTATATATTATGCGGATTGAGGATCAGTTTACTAAATAAGGCTTTGAGATCAAGTTGCCAAGAGAGAACACATAAAAGTGTGATGTAGAGTTGCTTGCCTTGAAATCGCATTGGGTGGTTTTGTGTGGTTGAGATTGCAAAACGTTAGATGATACAGTGAATTTACGGATCTACCGTACGGCGTAAGTTCTGTAAAGATCAGGTGCACTTTTTCACATGGGTGCTATTACATGCTCTTCAAATCAATTTTGCGGCACTTTTTAAGCAGGATTGGAGAGCCGTGAATGATTGGTGACCCTGAACCTGATAACGAAGAGTAAACATGCCGAGGTCATTTTTGGTGAAGAGCAAACGGGCGCACAGTTATCACCAACCCCGTTATCTGGACGACAACTACATCCAAATTGAGAAACTTTTCACATGTCAAGGTATGAACCCCAAATGACATTAATTATACATTTATTTAGGAGACATAAATTAATCAGGCAAATATAAAGAATTGATTAAAATTGTGTTGAACAAAGCATTGTGGATTTAACTGCCACTCTTGCGTTTAGAAAGTCAAATGGTCCAAGTCCCTGAGAACACAGTGGATGAGGGCAAGGATCCGGGCAATCTTTCCCCCAAAGGCAGCATGGTGTGCACGGCAGATCATTCTTCTCAACAGTCACCACTGAGCTGCGAGGGCAGTGTGTGTGACCGATCATCCGACTATGAGGACTTTTGGAGACCTTTGTCAAGAGACTCTCCAGGTTGGCATTTTTAATAAAACGCTGGGGTTTATGTCAAGGCTCATTCTATTATTTTTATGTAGAAAACGTAAAATAACCCAAAAAAAGTTATGCTGGGCACTCATTCTTTACGCTTTACTTTAAAATGTATTTCACAGATCTGGATAAAGATTTACCTTCCCCAGACACCCCTCAGCCTTTTGACGTGACATTTCGCCCGTATGTTTGGGCCCATTCAACATCTGAGCTCAAACATCTCATTCAATCTTGCAACCACGTCCCTGTTTCTATGGATTCTGAGACATCAATGGGTGTGTATGATACCATGGAAAGGCGGCCAGGTTCCCACCTCCTCATTAAACCAACCCAATCTGGGCGTTTTTACCAGGACTATGGCTCTCTAAACAGTAACCTATTGGATAGCAGAAGTTTTTACACAGGCTTCAAGATGTCAAATAAAGGATCAGAGATTGAATCAGAATCTGATGTTCTCTGCACGCGACTTCAACTAAACGCGTCATACAAATGCATTAAATGCACTAAGGTACAATGAATTAAAATGTCTCTTGTTAATTATTTCATAATTTTTAAATACACTTTATCAGTCAAAGGTTTGGACACACCTACTAATTTGTAACACAATTTAGCACATTCTACAATAATAATAATAGTAATAAAAATAATAACTGTTACAGATGTTTTGGAATGTTAGTTACAAAAAGAAAAAATAGTCAATTAAATCCTATACCTAACTTATTCAAAGTTTGCAGAGCTGCAAGGACGGCAAAGGTACTCTTTTCAAATTCATGAAGTGCCACCAGGAATGCTTTTAATCAGTCCTCGTGTATAGACACTTTGTTGGCTTCTCCAGTTACACTCCAAATGAATAAATAGGTTCAGTAAAAAATTAATACTTACAGGCAGAATTTAAATACAAAACTATTTGTTTTAGCATTTATAGCCTTTTTATAAGCAAAAGCCTTTGGATATATTCACGTATGTCCAAACTTTTGACTACTTACAGCACTACTCTTTTAAACAGGTGTTTTCGACCCCCCATGGGTTGGAGGTTCATGTGCGAAGATCGCACAGTGGCACGAGGCCCTTCGCGTGCGAAATCTGTGGAAAAACTTTCGGTCACGCAGTCAGTCTGGAGCAACATAAAGCTGTACATTCACAAGTAGGCTTGCATTCTCACACCATTCATTAAGACTTGAATTATTACAAGCTTACACTAATTACTTTTATTTTGGCAGGAAAGGGTCTTCAGCTGCAAAATCTGTGACAAAAGCTTTAAGAGGTCATCCACTTTGTCCACGCACCTTCTCATCCACTCAGACACGAGACCATACCCCTGTCAATACTGCGGAAAACGATTCCACCAGAAATCAGATATGAAGAAACACACGTTCATTCACACAGGTGATTTGTATTTTAATTAAACGAATGCTATTGAAAACTAAATGGATATATGGAATATAATTAACAGGTAACCACTAACATGCCCTTGTAGTGCACTGGGCCTAACTATGCATCTAACAAAAAATTTATTTGTGTACTTGAATAACCAGACTGATAAACGTTTTTTTTTACTATGTCAGAAAACAAGTCAACAAAACACAAATGAACAAAATGTTAAGACTAAAACTGCAACGCTTTATCTTCCGCTATTTTATAGGTGAAAAGCCGCACAAATGTCAAGTGTGCGGCAAAGCCTTCAGTCAGAGTTCAAACCTCATCACACACAGCAGAAAACACACAGGATTCAAGCCATTCGGATGTGAATTGTGTGGCAAAGGCTTTCAGCGCAAAGTAGATTTGAGAAGACACAAAGAAACGCAGCATGGTCTAAAATAATAAGACTAAAGGCGAGACAGACTATATATATTTTTCTTTGCATGTGACACTATTTGCTGTAGAATTAGATGGTTTTGTTGTACGGTTTTATTATTTACCTAATTGTCTAATTTATTTGGCGCATTCTTAGCAAGATGTAAGAGTATTTTTCTCTGCAAACGATTAATAAAGTGATACAAAACTATTAGTTAAAATATTTTGACTTTTACTTGACATTTGTATTAGGCCTACAATGTAATTCATTAAAGCAATTAACACATGATTTATCTCTATATTCATCCTATACAACTTCAAACAGATTAAAATAATGTGACATTGTGTAATTTTTTATAGGTTATACACTGCTTGCACAATATAAATTTCTGTAACCTAAAATGGATTATTGTGGTATGATAAATTCCTTGTCTCTAATACCTAGGTGCTTTAGGTTTTTAATCCTACTGAAAACGGAGTTAAAGGTATAGTTCACCCCAATATTTTTCCATTATTTACTCACCCTTGTGTCATTCTACACATGACTTTTCCGTAGAACACAAAAGAAGATATTTTGAGAAATGTCTCAGTGGTTTTGTGTCCAATGTAATTCAATTGGTGCCACTGTTGTCTGGTAATTTAATTATTTCAGAACAGCTTGTTCCTCAGAAGCAAAAAAAAAAAATTTTTTGAGTGACATCAAGGGGAGTAAATGATGGAAGAATTTTCATTTTTGGGTGGACTATCCCTTTAAAAGGTACAGTAAGCAATTTTGGGAAGACTAGCAATAGCAGACTAGCCTTCAGAGTGCTCTCCAAAGAAATGTCTCCTCCAACACATGAGATTGAATATATCTATATTCACTGAAACAGTATAGTTCAGACAATAATAAAAATAATAAAACAATCAGCATAACAGACAGGCATTTATTATAAATTGTGAATCTGTGACGCTATATGTGATTGTGATTTATAAGTGATTTGGGGTTTGAAGAGCAGCACAAGGCTGTGCAGATCTCTGTCCTTCAGCTTCAGCTCTCTCATTAAAGAGGAGATGTACTCCACTGATGATGGACTTGCCAGACTCTTTTAGCAATGCTGACACTTCCGTTAACCTAGAAAACAAAATTCCATGCATTACACTGCAATGTAAGCACAACTAACAATCAGACAACAGTTACATAAGTGACCAATAATTAACACACGCTTCAGGTAACCTGAACGATTTAATGGAAGAACTTGTAAGATTATTTAAATTTCACAGCCAATATTTTACCTCTTCTTCTGATCTTTAGTAAGACAGACATGCTCACATACTCTACATGGAGTACCGAGAGATTTAATGTTTTCAATCATCTCCACATCCCAAACCATATACTGAATACCTAAATACTTTTACAAAAGTCTTTTACAATTACAAACAAAAATATAAAAACATTAGACTGAATGTTGAGTAAACTAACTAGGAGTCAACTAGAACATTCTAAACAGTTGGATTAAAGCTGGTATTAGAAGTCACCAAACCATAGTTCTTTCTCTATGGGGCAAATGGGTAATTGCAGCAGCTCGTATTCAACCTGTTCTACTGTTTCTGGTGCTTTATCTATTATTTAGCTGCTCCTGACAAAAGCCACAGGCCAATGGCACACCTGACATAAGGCAGAGAGAAGTGCAGATTCAAATTATTCATGAGGGGAAAATAACAGGCCCTCTGCTGATAAACAGACTGAAAGCCTCAAATGGGCCTCGAAACCTAATGAAGATGAGACAAAAACACACTGCTCAAAACAGATTGAGATAAGTGAACATAAAATCATAAATCAAGCAACACATTAAAAATAAAAGTAATTACTTGGCATCTTATAAAGACCAATACTTGTCACTATTATGAGAAATAATGCTAACTTTTAACAATTCTAATATTTATTTGTTGCATTAATGATGCCATTATAATATATTATTGCTTAATGTAAATTAATTGTTAATATGCTGATCCTTTTGAGAAATGAAGGATGCTGGCAAAACTAAGTTCATTATAAACTTTCTGACCCATGGACCTGACAGCTAATCAATTTTAACATGATCACATTTCAGATACCCTGAACACGAAAGCATCTAAATACTTTTAATAATTCAAACATCAATACTTTGTCTACTGAATATTCGTTTTTAAAAGAAACTGTCATAGCAAAATATGCACCGTTAAATCGTAAAGATGACCCCCATTGGTGTCATCTAGTCACATATTTTTCTTTCAGTTTATGAATTATTAAACAATATTATACAGCATACATGTAAACATTTGAGCGTGGGGAGGGTCAGCACACTCTTTAACCAGCTGAGGCATATCCAATTGTTCACATGGAACATAAACAAATAAAGCCATTTTTAGTTGCACAAACTCAGTTAACCTCTTAAAATCATGCAGCCAGTCAATTATAAATCAGAGCCGTGTTTTTAGGCAAATCTTTAAATGGGGAGTGGTTTATCTGGCTTGTGTGTCGGATCTTCAGGTGGAATGTTTCCCATGCTGTTACAGCAACATCACGGATCCACAGCAATCAGGCCGTGATAAGATACGAGTTGATGTTGACATAGACAGGGAGCAGCACGGAACTCCTCAGCGTTTAGTAGCTCTGTCAAGCATTCATAAACCTGAGGAAGTCATACACACCACCTGGCACAGTACAAACATGATTTTGTTGTCATTTCTACCACACACACACACACACACACACTATGTACCTGAAATCAATCTCCCGTTTTCTTTACTAAGAACTGCAATACAGCATTCTGAAACCTTGTCAAGACATTTTACATTAGTTGTTACAAGTTAAATTGTTTACTGCTATTTCTTATGAAAAAAAAGTCTCCCAATATTAGAAACCCATCATTCATGACTCAACTGGTAGAAATAGTGCTATAAACTCTGGGGGTTATGGGTTCGATTCCCACGGAATGCATGGGCCCTAAAATGTATTTTTTTACTTCACCATAAATGGGTTTGGATAAAAGCATTTGCCAAGTGCATAAATGTGAACATCCTCAATAGAAGCACAAATCTTTATCAATTAGACAAACATTAACTCAGTGTAAAAACAAATGCTCCTAAATCATATACACACAGACATAAATCACATGTCTTACGGCTTCACAGAGTGTGTGCGTTTCTGAAGAGAAAACAATGCTCCCTGATTTCCTCAGCACTGTTGCTGTGCACTCAGGCCCTCCAGCTGTTCATCTCCACAGCACATACTTTCACTGTCACAGCACAGCAGGCCACCGAGATGCCATAAAGCCGGCATCAGATAAAGCCAAGCATTATCTGCAATTGCAATAATCTGAGCCTGTATATGAGCCTGTACACGTTAGCTTAGGTTGAGGAACAGTCATGCTGACCTCTAATGACAAATGCCAACACATGTGGTGCTTTCCCATGCATAAGCGGTGAAGGAAAATCAAGCAGTAGTAGATAATTAGCTTAGCAGTCTGAAGACCTGATATGCTGAGACCCAAAACAGGTTGAATTCGAATACTCATGTAGTTTTAACATACATTATAATGAAGGACATTGGGTCACAGTATTATCTTATTAGTGTCTTGTTAGTGGTGTTTACAAATGCAAGCATCATTACTTCTACTGCTTTGATCAAACCCATAACATTTTGGCAAGCAACATGTCACTTACTGTTTGTGCTATGGACGTCACTTACTGTTTGTGCTATGGACATTAAATAAATTTAATGTTTTTGTGCAGCTTTTTGTGGTTGATGTGTGTAGTTTTCTAAGTGATCAGACTATCATTTTTCACCTGGAAGGCGATAAAGCAAGGGAGCCATTAAAGGAGCCATATGCACCAAACCATATGTAGGGACCCGAAAATCATAAGGGTCTTGGGGGTCTCTTTTGACACCAGTAAGCAACAACCACCTAGAAACCACCCAGAACACCACAGCAACATTGTAACATGTTAAAAGTCACTTTGACCTTAGCATTAGCACAGTAGCTCTCTGGCAACCACCCACCACACCCAAGCATTGTGATGATGAGTTATGCATAAGAAAGAACCCATCACATTTTCTTACTAAAAAATAAAAAAATCCTATTGTAGTAAATATTCAATTTTGATGCACTTAAAGAAGAACCACTGCAATTAAAGTCCACTCAGGGCTTTTGTAAATAATATGTTTTTTGTGAACCTAAAAACAAAGCATTAAAAACAACAATGGCAATTTTAACAAAAATACACAAATGCTATTATTCATGAGAAAGTTCTTTGGAAGTGTACCAATTGACTGTTAGTCATAAGGACCTAATAAACTATATCACAATTGCTTTAATCTGTATTATGTCTTCGTAGACACAGCGCTCAAATTTGGTGACTCTCAACGGGAGAAACAGAATTCCTGGAAGCAGGTTCAATCCAAGTGTGAAGTGCCCCTTCAGTAACATGGTAAATCACCAAAGTAGTGTGACACACTACTTCCTGTTGACAACACCTCTATGGCCAATTACAATTTATGATCCATGAAACTTATGGTTGAGGCCAAAAGGGACTATTGAATGATTAATAGACAAACATAAACACTGATTTTACATGGCATTTATACATCGCCCTGTTTAAAAAATCATTGTTGTCATTGTTTAAGAAAGGTGAATTGCAAAAACAACATTAGAATTATTCTAAAAAACAACCCTGTATAATTTTTGCAAAATCTGTATGATGTTAGTGTATGATGTAACTCACCTGAAGGTCCTGACCAAACTGTTGATGAAATTGGTGACATCACTCATTGTCAAGTGCAGGGGACCTACAATATCTCTCAAACTTTGGAAAGACACAGTGAGGTTATATTAAAAAGCACATTAAAGGAACCAGAGTTCAATACTAACTGTTGTGGGTCTTCTTGACTTGCTTTGAGCAGAAATGCAGTATATATAACTTCTACAAATTTTATATTTAAAATGTATAGTACTTTTCTCATACATGCTAGTATAACTTCATTAGCTCCTCTAGGTCAACTGGTAAAGCATGGTGCTAGTCCTAGGGAACTCAAACTAATGTATACCTTGAATATACTGTATATACATTTTGATAAAACTGTTTTCCAAATGCATACATGTAAATATATATTTAGATAAATATATATTTATATAATTACGTTAGCAAAATGTTCTGAAAATGTTCAGTGCCTGAGGCAGTTGGCACTAATTCACAAACTGACCTCCTGTTGAGCTTCTCCACAGCGATGCGTTTTTAAATCAAGTGCTTCGCATGTGAAGCCACCAAAGGAAGAGGAGGATCCTTTCCACTGTCCTGGAGGACCAGGAGAAAATGTGCATATCAATCAAGACTGCAGGCGGCACAAATAAATGAGAATCTGCCAGATTTCATGATGGTGTCTAACATGCTTGGATGCAGCACCCACAACAGGACTGTCAGAGTAACTACAGACATAACTTAATGTACATGCAGAAGCCCTATAAAGTATGTAGTGACCTTAACCACACTGAAAATACAAGAATATCATTGTTACCAAATATCAAACTGAATTTATTTTAAAGAAAGCCAGTCATCATCTTGTATTGTTTTTTAACCAGAGCAGATTGCTACTCTGCTATTCTAAGTCATGTATTCACTCAGATGTTATGACCAGATCCACCTTTTGGACAAAAAACAGTAAACTAAATACTGATTTCAACATTTCTGATAATGATAAATATTCACATGTAAACAGATTAGAGTGATTAGTGATCAGAGACATAATGACCTCACATGATATTTCAAACAAAAACGCTACATTTCTTACCTCTGTGCCTATACTCTCTTTGATGGAACATGCCTCAAGCTCCTTGGTAGAACACAAACTCCTCTATAAAACTCCCTCACTCTCAGCTCCATCACCTCAGTCTCTTTTTGCAGTGTTTCATAATCAGGAGCTGGTGCGCTGGGTCTGGCATGACCTCCACCAGACTGTGTTTGGCCTTCCTCCACCTCAGCTTTATCCAGGTCATCTTCATCCAGTTCCTCTTCACTGTCTTCCGCTTGGTGTGCTGTAGACTCTGTTTCTGAGGTGTAACCAGGACCTTGAAGAAACTTCATGGTTTCCTTAGTTCTCCATTCTAAAACCTTTTTGTCTGAGACGCTCTAATAGACACAGGCTGATAGAAGTAGGAGTCATTTTAGCTTTATTTTGATCCTTCAATAGACATTTGAGGCCTGCAGCTCCTTTCTTACTCATGGCCACCTGAGTGATGTTCAGGCCAGAGCTCACACCACCAGCAGCAGGGGAGTTGTTCCCAATCTCAGATTATGAAGAAGTGCCAATCTTCTGATGGTTTACAGTGTGACTGGTACTGTCCTTCAGACTACACTGATTCGAAAGCTCCCGAGTTCCTTTAACATCAGATTCAACAGATGTTGCCTCATACTGTGTAGGTAGACCTTCTGTAATTCCTTCTAGGTCCTTCTGTGGAGAAGGGCTTTGTGAAGGTCTATTTTCAGTATCTGGTTTTTCAGGATGCGCAATTTGCTTTATTTCACTGCATGACCCTTCATGATCACTCTGTCCATCTCTCTTAGACATTTTTTTCCCAGTGTACCAGTGTATGTTTATGTTGCTTGGAAACCACACAGGAGACAAAGTCTTGCTCATTGTCATTGAAAGGAGGTGAGTCCTTGGAAGGCTCAGCAACATCTGGATCAGGATTCTCAATGTCCGCATCTATTATAGGCCTGTCAGCCAACTTTACTTCCTGCCCTGTACTGCCTCTGTAGATAGATATAGTAAATTAATTCACACAGCAACAATCCACCTTTCCATGAGAATGTCAATTCACTGCGAAACAACCTTACATGAGAAATGACAACTCTCAAACTCGGTTTACATACCTGTCTCATTTAATTAGCTTAACCTCAGGGGGCCTTACAGAAAAGGGGAAACAAAGTTCATTTAATATAAAGAAAGAAATGACATATTTTGCAGTTACTTTTTTTATTATTGTGCAATTTAACTCTCAAAAACAGTTAATATATTCGTTCTATAACTAATCAGTTGAGTTAAATAATTCAGTATATCAGTATAAATTAGTTATATAGTTAATAAAACTGCAGCCAAAGTGGAGTTTTTGATACTGGTGTTTAAAACATTTGGAGGCTTTGTAGCAGTAATTACTGCAAAAACACTGAAAAACATTTAAATGATTACAAAAGCAAATGCTCAGAAACTTGTGTGCTGCTGTTCTAAGTGGTTATTAAAGCAGTAAATTAAAGTTATTGAATACATATTTTTTTAAATAAAGTTATTGAAGACAAAGCAGTGAAAAAAATCATTTCATACCTTTCGCTCTATGATGTCACTTTATTGGTCTTGGTGGATATTTTAAACTGTTGCGTGGGTACCTGAAATGTATTTTTCAATTAATAAACTTTTGTTGGGAAATATGGAATCAGATCAGATTGACTAAAGCTGCTGTAAGAGATTAAATTAAAATAAAACTACAGCTGTCATGATTCATAGAAAGGTTCTTACATTTATGCGTTTATCTGAACATAAAGGATATCCACACAGTTTGTCGATAGACCGTTCTTCCACTGTGTCCTTGTAGTTGGCAGGAGTGATATGCCGTGCCTGCAGCAGAAGATAACAGGACATGCTCTTTAGAATATAGAAAAGGGGAAATATTATGACTGGACACGTTTATGGAACCTCCAGCTGATCGGTATAGAGGCTAAATATGCTTACACAATTAATGAGGAACTCCTCGGTCACGATGTCCTCCAGGAGTCGCTCAACAATCTGCAAGGCTTTGCGCTCAAGTTCAAGTTTAAGCTGTTCTCTGAGGGTTTCTTTAACAGCCGCCCTCCTGTATATAGCATTATGGTTCTGTGTTCACTTCAAATCAAACTTCAAGTCACTCTTTGAGTCTCAAGACTCAAATCATAAAACATTATCAATACAGTGAACAAAACCTACCTTTAGAGATGTCACGCGCCAGTCATTTCAACAGAATCCACAACCTGATTAAACATATGTGCCGTTAAAAAGTTTTTTTATTTGGGTTCCTTTTCCACCTAAAATTCAGAGACAGAATACAAAGATGTGTTATCCATCAACCGAAACATGCTACCGGAAAAAAATGCATGAGACTCTTAATATCATACTTCTTTTCTTGGTTTTGAAGATGGACTCTTCGCTTCACCGGCTTCCATGCTTCCATCCTCAAAACAAAAACACTTCCGCCAACGTCACACCACTACGGTGAACCGCTAGTGTCACACTTCATTCCGCCGCATTTGACAAACATGCGGTGCTGCTTATTCAAAATATAGCTGTAAGTAAACGTACTTTAGCATTTTGTAATTTTGTAAATAGATGTACATATTTCCGACAAAGTAAATGAGCGGCGTTACCTTTACCGTGTTACGTGAAAGGACAATCTTCTGTTATATCGTTGATTTTAAGCACGCCAGCCGTGTAATGATTTTTTAGCAGTCTGGCTAATAGCTTTAAAAATCAGTTTGACGTTTATTCAAACATTTGTACACCCTGAGGGTCTGTTTATGAATGCTGTTACGATTATTCTGTTGTGTTTGGGTCTGCTGTGTTGTGTTGATCACGGTCAAAGTTAGAGCTGGAGAGAGAGCTTGACAGTGACTTGTTCTTTCTTTATGAAGATGCCATGATTAAGCGATCGTAAAAACGTCACTGTTATGACGCTATCTTTGTGTTTGTTTGTGTCTTATGTCACAGTGACTAATATCATACTTTATTACTGATAAATAAATATTTTCATTATACACAAGAGTCTTGACCCAAGACGGTTGCGATGGCGCTTGAACAGCTTAGTGATGTAGTCCAGAGATGTGTAAGTGTCTAGATTAATTAATTGTGCATTAATTTGTACGATATTCACAAAGTGTCACCTGCAGTCAGTCGCAGTTATGTGTTGTGTCTTTTTCTCCAGCAAGCAATCAAGGATGAAAGCTTCACTCCAGAGGACTATGATTTATTCCTAACCGCAGGAAGAACCTGCATAGAGCAAGGCGACAGTGCCCAAGTTCTCAGCATTCTAGTTGATGAGAAGAACAGGGTGAGTGGAATACCAACTTGTCTGTGTTGTGATGCATAAAGAAGGATTTTGATGGCCAAATTTAGTGAACTTTCAGCATTTCTTATTTGTAATTTAAGAACATTGTGAGATGCATGGGCTGGAATCTGCTGAGTCCTCTGGTCCAGATTCTGTTGAAGAAAGAAGATAAAAACGTTCCACACTGTCATGCAATCCTGTCACATCTGCTGGAGGTTTTCTCAGTCTTATTCTAAAACTGTAATGATGTGATCTGGTTGATCTGGAAGTTTCCATGCTGCTTTTAACTCCTTTAACAATGTTGTTCTGTAAATCAGGTTTGTAGTCCAAAAGAGCTGCTGGTCGGTTTGCTGGAGCAGGTAGAAGATGCTGACTCCTCCTCCATTGCTGACACTATTATCCTTCTCCTCAAGCCACTACAAACAGGTGAATGTTTTCATTGTCCTCTAATAAGTTTTTTTTACATTTTATAATAAGACAGAAGTGTGCAGAGATGTCTTGTATGTCATGTGCATGTTGACACTTCATCTCTGTCAATATCCTCTAATCATAAGCCCGGGCATCTGCTATAAGACATCAATAGACTTCTATAGATTTGAAAACCTATAGATTTGAATTTGACCTCCTTACTTAATACAGAATGATGTTTAGAGTTTCATTATCAATAGTCTTGATCTCTTTTGACACACAAAGCTCTTCCATGTTTACTCTTGTTTTTAAAAGCACTTTTGATGTATTATAAACTCTAAAATCTTATTTATATTCATCTTGAAAACCCCATCTTTCCTACACAGTACTGTTGAGGCTGGGTATGAAGAAGGCCTCGTCCTTGGGCATGGCTCTCTCCACACTGCTCAGTCAGATAGCCAGATTGCCAGTACCAGTCACCAAAGAGCAGGAAGAAGACGATGTTTTTGGCTTGTGCCGCACCTGCACAGCTCTTCTAAAATTTGTGAAGCCCTTTGTTGACGAGATCAAGGAGGTTATCAAGGACAACAACAACAGAATATCAAAGGACAATGAGCTCAGAATAGAACTGCTTAAGTTGTAAGTGTCTAATTATGTAGATGTTCCCAAATGACATCACAATTGATCAGAAAGGATGTGGGAGATGAATGTGTTAATCGTTTGTTGTTCTTATTTAAAACCAGCTGTATGAAGAGTCTGAGCGAGCCTCTACTGGAGGTGCAGTTAAAAGATTCAGACACACTTCAGAAGTCTCCACTGAGAGAATTTGCCACAGAGATTCTGGTATTAAGTTTATCTTAATTGTGTATAAGGTACAGATGCCATAAACATGTAAAGTAAACATGTAGATTATCATAGATAACAAAATATCAAAGGGCTTAGAAGGTGGGGTCAGTGAGGGGGGAGCATTCACCTGCAGAAACATAAGAATATGCAGAAAAGTTATCTAATATATCAACATTCATACATTTTTGTGCCCAAATAAATGTTGTAGTTAGTGTATATCAATAATATAATAATGTATATCAAGTACATCTGTTATAGCATATTATTCTCAATGTCTACAGATAATTTTGTCAAATATTGGGGAGTCACTTCCTGATTTGTTAAGTCATAATATACTGAAGAGAAGGGAGGTACCAGGTTTTCTTGAAGAGGAGGTCAGATATCCAAAGGAGTCATTGGCCTGCATGTCTCACCTGCTGTTTGTCAGCCATATTGCAATGGACATTTTTCCAGCTGTTCTCAGGTACAGACAGAAACTTTAAAGCATGTCACATTCATATGAATGGACAGATTGTGTTCTTTCAATCTTAAAACAATCTTATTTATTTTGTGTTTATTTTTTAGCCCAATTTTTGTTCTTCAGTGCAACATGGAATATGTGGAGCTACTGCTAAGCAGGTAATGATAGAGTTATAACAGGTGAATGTAAATCTGAGTTCTGTTTTTCTCACATCCCTCTGCATTTTTGTCTTCATCCACAGAACTGAAGAATCACGACTACAGAAAGGATTAGTAAGATTGTTATTGTCATTAAAACATCAAACCATATTGCATTGTATTAACATTGTACGCATAAATTTTGCAATCGTCTTTGGATATATTTATGGTTTATCATTTATGACAATGATTTATTGCATGCTATGATAATAGTCTTTTTCATTCTTTAAACAGGAATTATATGAGAAAAGTCTTGTTAGAGTTGAAGATGACAGTCTACCTGTGGATCTTTTGGAACTGAAAACATTTTTCAGCGTTCCACAGGTTAACAGCCTCAGCTTTATCACTTTGCTGTGACTATCATTTTGCCGTGTGAATTTTTTTAACAACAGGTTTGTATGTTTGTTTAGGTCAGATGATGTAGACATTCTAATTCTAAGACATTCTGTTTATCTTTAGAATCTGGTTAAAGTTATGACACTGTGTCCAAACCAGACTTTGGTGAGTTAGTTTTTTTTATGTGGAGGTAATTAGTATAACTTCAGTAATGGAATGATTGTTATTGTTGATTTTGATTTGTTTCTGTCCACACCATCACAGAGAACTAAAGGCCTCAAAGTGCTTCAGCTGAGTATTGACAAATACAGCATAGAGGCCAAATACAAGTTCTTCAGGTGAGCCCTTCAGCTAAGAAAAAATACCTCATTATTACTCTTTTGAAAGCACCAGGAGCCAAACTACAACAATGCTAATAAACTTGATAATACAGTGGTACTCCATGTTACGACCATGTTACATGTCCAAAGAACAGGATATCACTGTAATACATATTCAAAAACATACGGAAAACAAAATAATATTAGCAAATGTACTCATAACTTTGCCAGTAATGTCAGTGGTGATATCAAAAATTAAGATTTCATATTCTTAATGTGTAATATGTGGCATTCTTCTGTTTACAGAGGCATGCTGAAAACAAGTCACCACGCAGGGGTGGAGGGATATATAATCAAAAACATCAAAAATCAGATTGACTTTTCCCTTAAGGTATAGTAAGATGATAGTAATAATATTTATATAAAAGTTATCATCCATTG
This sequence comes from Botia almorhae, assembly GCA_036877575.1. Taxonomy (NCBI): domain Eukaryota; kingdom Metazoa; phylum Chordata; class Actinopteri; order Cypriniformes; family Botiidae; genus Botia; species Botia almorhae. The sequence goes on along the minus strand of JAZGTJ010001213.1, from coordinate 9,823 downwards.
ACACTGACCTTTTGAACTTTCATTGATTGTCATTACATTCATTAGCCCTGTAACGGTAATGATTGGTTCCTGGGTAAACATCTGCTGCCTCTGCTACGGCTGGTGTTGTGCCTTCCACAGGGACCAGAAACGGACCTTCTGCAGAACTTAGACAGGTGAGACACTTTATAAACCATTCATCCATGTACTAATCATTCTGCAACAACAGATAGTTTGATGCAGTCATTTGATTGAACTGTTGTCAAATTGTTACCTGTTTGAACAGGATCATGGAATCGTTGAACCTCCTACGATACATGCTTATCAGAGATAAAGAATGGGAGAATGAGGTATTTTAATACCATACTGTAATTACAGTACATGACATGATCTCAGTAATCATATGACCATCATGTCATTCTTTACAGACAGGAATATGGACTGAGCTTTATAAGATTGAGGATAGCTACCTGAAGCCTCTGCGCACTGGTCTGAACATGTCAAAAGCACATTATGAAGCAGAACTGAAGAGCACAAAAGAAAATAAAAGGATGAGTTCTAAAGGTGAGATATGTGAAAACTTCATTTGGGTCTCACTAACCTTAAATACACATTTATTTGTGTGCAAACGTTTTCAAACAACATCAACAAATGTTTACCTGCGTAAACATTTTCAAACAACATCATGATTTACCCAGTTAAATCATTTAACACAGTTAAATACCCATCATTTACACAGTTAAATAGTTAACTTATGTACAGTAACAATGTAAAATTTAGAACCAAAACCACACATACACAAAATCAGACTCTTGGTGGTCTTAGACACATAGACGTGTTAGAGAAGTAGAAATGTGTTCTAAAAAAATAAATCTCTATATATAAATGGGATTTTTAAACAAATAACTAAGACCCCCTTAAAGACCCAGGTCTTATTTCTACAAAGTAACAAAAAGTAATAAAAACTATGTTATGTGAGGTTTATATGCACACTATAAGGACACTTATTTGCAAATATTAGTGCAGTTGGGCATTTTTATGCCATCTGACATTTATATAGGCAAGCTGCTGACCCATTTTGTGTTCAACAGACTCTAAAATATGCACAGTATCTGTTGGCAATGAGAAGCTACCAAACATGACACCAGAAATGCAGATTCAGGTAAATAATTTTGCGCTCCAATACAGTTACTGCTGTCATTTTACTCTCGGGAATGTTTAAGATTTGTGGCTTTGTTTCACTTCAGGTTCTGCAGTCAGCCCTCTTCACATTTGACTTGATAGAGAGTGTGTTGGCAAGAATTGAGGAGATCATTGAAGCTAAAGACAGACCCTTGTCATTAGAGCAACAGGGCCAGGCCCTGAGGTGAAAGACTGTATTACCCTTACAGCATCTTTCCCTGCAGTTAATGCCGTCATACCTCTTAAAGAACCAGATCCCTCAAGAAACCTGCAACCAATCAAAAGGGAAAGTTTTCTGATAGCACCAGGTCTAGGCTGGGTTTAAACCATTGATTACACATGATTAGCCTTAGACACATTGTCCACATTTGTATTCCTCCATATCTGTGTCATCACTGGCCACAATCACTGTCCTTTTGTAGTATCCAGTTGCATGTTATAACAGTAATATTATGTCAGTGAGAAAATTTGAAAATGATCTTGTAACTTTGACATTTTCAAGGATTGGATCACTCAACTGATAGCATTGTGTATGTTTGTATATTTCAAGATACTAATTTAGAAAATTTGATTACATCACAGTAATCTTGATTTGACAATTGTGACTTGACAGTAAATGTTGGATTATTATTATTTGCTGACAGGCTTGACATGTTTATCTTGCATCATTTACATAAACACTGTTAACTATGCAAGAACATTGCAAGTTAAAAGATTTATTTACATTTGTTAGAGTTGTTTGTAGCTGCATTTTTTGCATCGTCCCTGTCTGTGAAATCTGTCTTTGTAACTTGTTTTGGCTTGTTGTCTGATTTTTTTTTATTTTTGCTACTTAAAATGATCCTGCAAGCCCTGAATAAACATTTTTCCCAGGTGCGGTTTTTTCATTAGCATTTAAAACCAAGTTTTAAAAATAAATTTGAATGAAAATGGCAAAAAAAACAATATTCTGGTAGTTTTCAAATTAGGCAATTTATTTTATCTGTAAAATATTTATGAGAGCTAGAAACATTTTCTAAAGATGAACAATTAGCGTATTGCAAATGTGATTCTCAAATGTAATAAGACAAAAGGAAAAAAATAAATATAGACTTTGTACAGCACACAGTAACAAAATAAATGTGTTCCTGTGTATATCACAGAATAATATAAAAACAGATTCACATAAATCAATCGGTCATGTCCATAAAGAGCGGATGCTGCAGAGCAACGGAAGCTGTTATCCTTGTTACTGGGTTTAAATCTAGGAGTTTATCCAGGAGGTCGTACACTTCATCAGGCACTTGGTACCAGCCCATTTCCTGCAGCTCTGCACTGCTTCTGAGTGAGCCTGAGCTAGATTGGCTTATCTGTGGATTAGTTGGTGCGTGTGCAACACATTTTAAATCTGCTGGGTGAAGTGAGACTTGAAACTCAGCAGGAAGTGACCCAACATCACATGATCGCAAACCTCTCAGTGTCTCACAGAGAATCCTCAAGTCCAGTCGAGGAAGCTCCTGACTGCACACTATGGATTTACCTGCATTTAGACAGAAACAAATCACAAAGTGAGCTTGAGGGGACAGCTCTCTGAAAAAATGAAAATTGTCCTCATTTACACACACTTGTTGTTCCAAACCTTTATACATTTCTTTGTTCTGCTGAACACAAAGGGAGATATTTAGAAGAATGTTTGTATGAAAAGTTTTGGCTTGCATAGTATTTTTCCTACTATGGAAGTTAATGGTGCCCCGAAACAGTCACAAACGCTCCACAAAATATTTTTCTTTGTGTTCAGCAAAAAAGTAGGTTATAAAACTTGAGGGCGAGTTCATAAAGGCAAAATATAAATTTTTTGGTGAACCTTTAAAATGCAAGAAAATAAAACAATTAATGTACAATATAGCCTATTTCTTTCACAAAATAGAGACTATAGACTGACATACCAAACGTTTTAGCAGCCTGTATTGTTTCTTTAGATCCTCGAATGGTCATGATCTGAGCAAGTGCAATCAGATCATCACTGGCTTTGAAGAACGGATACCTGCCACTCAGCAGTGACAGTAATATAACGCCCGCTGACCACATGTCAATAGCTGCACAGAGACATTGTTTAATCAGTCAAGATATTTCATTAAGACAATGTTCTAGTATAACTCTAGTATAATTGTTTGATTCCACTGACACACAAAAAAGAAAAGTATTTTTCATTAGTGTTCCCAGATTTTGGACCCCACTAAATTTTTAATTTCTACCCATGTAACGTGTTGTCTGACACAAGCATTTACAGTAAATTTATCGTTATTAACATACAGCATCATTTAAATGGCAAACATCTGCAAAGCAGGTCTTATCATCATGAGCTTCCAAACTGGAAGTCCAACATCAAGAGACCTTGGGCTAAAAAGCACCCCAAATAACAGTATGCAATTTATATTATTAACTTTTGGTAACTTTACCTGTTCCCTGATTGGGGCACTTAGTCAGAACTTCAGGAGCCCTAAAGCCTGGGGTACCAGCCCGAGGAGCAACCTGCTGTTTTCTGTAAATAAATAAAATTAAGCCCCTCACTGTCCATACCAGGAAATTCAAACATTATGATTATTGCACCTGATGAAGAGCATGTACCTGGACAGGCAGACGTTGCAGACACGATCAGTCATGTAGCAGCTGCAGGTGAGTGTGTGGCTGACAGGAGTTGGTTTGGGTTTCTGACTCACAGGAGGGTCTTTCTGCCTCTGACCACTTAGTGGAGCTCTTGCTGGAACTAAACATCGCTTTGAAGAAACGATCTTGCGTGGACATACTTCCTCTTTACTCGGCTTTAACAGCTGTCCCTGCAAAGCAAGTTGACATGTGAAGGGAATCTGATAATAATTAAAGGTTATCAGACACTCTGAGTGTGAAGAGAGACGCTAACCTCAACTTTGTCAGCTGTGGGTTTATGAGAGTTTGTGTTGTTTAAGTTTCTTTCCCCAAATACAGACCGTTCCAACAGTTCCTTTAGGAGGAAGAATGTAAAATTTTGACAAGAGCACACCATTACAATATAATGTTTTTTGTTGCCTTATGTCGTTTTGACAGTATATTTGAGAGATTTTATTAAACCCATTTAGATTTAAATCTCTCCTTTTTATGCGCTTGCACTTTATTCTTATGATGCTAAACAAACAAACACAACATATTACCCAAAATTAAATACTGAGCATAAAAGTGGTGAAAGTGTAAACTTTGACCCATAACCAATATAACATTAACAAACAATTCATCTGTTAAACAAAAAGATCAGTGCAGACACCTTGGTGTGTTTAATGCGTGAGGGTGGGAAGGGTTTTTTAACAAGTGGTTTATTGCTGGAGTGGACAGCAGGGTTTCTGTTGTTGGGTGGTAAAGGCACTAGTTTTTGTTTCCCAAGTGAATCCTTCACCATCCCTAAAGACCCTCCACCTTTATGGGCCTTTGATTTCACCACCTTTAGCAGCTCTATCTGTGTGTCTGGAGTGCCCTGCGCCAGACCGAAATCCACTAGAGCGTACCTATGAAAAGAGAGAGATGGACAGAAATCAGTAATCTTCCATTAACTCAGAACTATTTTATAATTTCTCTGTGCAAAAATCCTGTGTTGTGCTTTATTTTATATAAGCAAAGAGTACTTGACCTGACAAGCAGAGAAAGCATCACCTACCACGACAACTATTTTAAACAAAATTGTTCTGTTTTTGTTGAATATTATACATGCATATGCATATTTAATAAGCTCACATTAAATGAAGCCACATGGAATGGTACTATTAAAAAAACATTATTTTGTCACTTTAGAATATGTGAGCTAAATGGTCATTAAATAAAAAAAAATAATGCTTAGATTTTAACACAAAATCTTGGTTTTTAGTACAAGTTATTATTGTCTTATTAAACAGTGCCTGATGCTCACGTATCAGGCAAAGATTATACTTATTACAACATGAATATCAGATGCTGAGATACATACTCCCTTGTCTGTCGATTGAACAGGAAATTGGTTGGCTTGATGTCTCGATGGATTATGCCAAATTTATGAATATGCCTTAGAGCTTTGAGGAGGTGGAACATGTAATGCTTGACTTCCTCAAAATTCAGGGAGCCAACAATGTCCTACAAGGAATGAAGACTTGGGTTATTTATTCCACCATCATTATCATCATGTGGGTTGAAAACAGATATATTGCAGTCACTCACCACAATAGCTTGATGCTCCATGTATGGCATGACAAACACCACGTGATGATCTTTCCTATAGCAGTAAGTGACCCCCATCACATTTTCTTTCCCTCTGTGGAGGATAACAGTGAGAAAAATCACTCTAAACACAAATATTGGCATTCAAAAATATCTTTATGGTGGCAAAAACAAATCACAATATCACATTTATCTCTAATGAAAACAATATATGGCAAGATCATGGACTGCTCTCACTGGGATTTCTGGGGTTACGTTAGCTTAAATGGTGACAGATGGGGCAATGCTAAGGTCACGGGTTTGATTTCCAGGGAACAAATAAAAGTGATCAAATGTATCTTGAATGCACCGCAAGCGTCTGGTAAACTGTAAGCATAAATTTAATGTAAAATGAGAAGCAGAAGATGAAGAAAAGTGCCCACTCACCCAGCAACAGTCAGGCACTGGAGTTCAGCAGCTATGCGCATTGGATGACTGGTGGGGATCAAATGCTTCAATGCAAACATCCTTCTCGACCCATCAGCCATCTGCGCTTCTGCCAAATACACAGAGCTAAAAGTACCTGTGAAGACAACAATTTCTTCAACGGTTCAGCTGAACGTAAATGAAAATCACATAAAATCTACAAAAGCATGCTTTTACTTTATTAATTCCTTAGTTATTCAACCACCGTATCTAAGTAGCATGAAATGTCATGGCAAACCTTCTCCGATCTTGTCTATGATATGAAAAATTTGAGAAAGCTGTGGCAGTACTTCATACAGGTGTTCAATTTCCACCTCCACTTCCCCTAAACAAAACAGAATCACACAAGGTTCATTTCTGGAAACTGGCTATAAATTTTGCATTAATCATTTCAATTAAGTACTATACTGACAAAGTTTCACTTTGATAGGCCAAAGAAAGGGTTACTCACTTGTAATGTTGTTTCTGCTCTTGTTTTTCTCAACACTTTGATAGCTGTTTCTCTGTACATCCTGTGCTGCTTCCATTTAATCCCAAAATAATCTTCGAAGCCACAAATGTGTTAAATGTCATTAGATACAACAAGTACTCTCTAATAGCTGATGCAGTTTAAGATTCATTCAATTACGTCCAAAATAAGATCATAACAAACTGTTACCGTTTAGTATCATTTTATAGTCTCAGTAAAAATCCAAAACACCATCTGATCTCACATTTGACTGTAGTAAACAAAACAACATACCTATTTCTGTTCTTGCCTTTAAAGTAGCCTTCAAGTATTTTAGTTTTATAAACAATGCAGCGCAGTGTATGATAAACAGCTTATCGGAGGAAAACACTTCGCTCTCGCGTTTTTACGTAGTTTAACAGTTTAAGACTTGCAATAATATTTAAGACTAAATACGTCACTTGATCTCTATTTTTAAAAGCACTTTAACGTTCACGAGAAAACGCAGGTATTTTAATCTAAACACGAGTCGGTGTTGTTTGTTTCTTTAGGGCGTCCAAGTTACGCGCTAAAATTGAGACTCCAGTCACGTGACTACTGCCAAGCCATTTTGTCCGTTCAACTTTTCACCAAATCAATTTTTCTAACTAGGACGTAGATTGATTTTATGTAAGTTTTAAAATGCAATGATGTTTGATAATATTACGCCTATTTTAATAAAATCCATTTCAATTGAATTTAAATTTGTGGCAGGGTTATATTCTATGCCAATAGCAAGCTTTTATTTTGAAAAAGTTACGTATTTGCTTCCGCTGTGAAACGGAATCAAACAATAAACCTTTCTAGATATACAATGTAGAATCGACGATGAAGTTAAAATACAGCAGATATAAATTTGTACAGTAATGTACTAATTGGATTTCTAAATATGGATAAATTTGTTGTTCGCGTACCAAAGACAGATAGGCCGAAACAGGAACCAAAACAAGAGAAGAATTACAAACAAGCAACATTAGAGTCCCTACGGGTAGGTCTATGGTATTTCTGGACTGCACGTCCTCCCTCCCCATGTTCTTATTGAAATCTTTATACTTGTTCCAGAGAGTGGTTGTAATTGAAGATATTGAAAGGTACAAGTCAATCCTTAAACTTCCTGGCCAACCTAAAGAAAACATCTTAGAAGCCTTGAGAGAACTAGACAAGAAAGTGCCTTCTAAAGAAGTGCTGAAGACTACCAAAATTGGTAAGATCTTTATATTGTTATCCACTAGTTGTAATCTATAAAATTAGTAATATTTTACATTTCTTACTGTTCAAAATGTATTTCTTCAGGGTACACAGTTAACAACCTACGCAAATACTCTGAAGATGCTGAAATCAAATCATTTGCTGGGGAAGTATACACACACTGGAGGACCTTCATTGAGGAGCATGCAAACAAGCCCTCTATAGAAGTTCGGTGCGACAAACAAACTGAAGGTCTAAGGAACAATGCCAGGAAACTCCTTGCTGAAGCCATGGAGCTGAAGGTACTAAAGATGTATATGTACAATATATAAAATGTCTGTTATATGATATAACCCAAAATTCATCTGATTGAATGAAACTTGAATTATCATTAAATAACTAATTTTTCAGGTGGAACATGGACTTGTGGAGAACATTGAGAGGGAGGTGTTTCACCAGAGCTCTCGGCTTGTTAGTGGTGCATACAGACGAACTGTGAGGGCTCTTGTCTTTGCTCTAAAACACAAGCCTGAATTGAGAGCACAAATCAAGGATGGTAAAATAGCAGTAAATAAATTTGTGAGCAATCACAAAAAGAAGCAGTAAAGAACAAAAAAATTCTAATTTGGGACTGCAACAATTTAGTTTTAGCCATTTTTATTTATGTTTTTAAACATACAACAGTGTGGTTTATGTATTCATTTCTATTTTTACCCTAAAATCATGTTTTTTAAATGCGACGTTTTTCTTTTTAGAACTCAGTTGTCAGAATTTTTCCATCGATAGATACACATATAATGCAAAAATATACAAAAATATAGACTTGTCCATTTAATATGCAGCAGCTGGCACATCTATAGGAGCACCAACCACAGAATAGCAATTAACATGGGGATGACAGCAAGAACACAGATGCTAATTATGTCACTGGTCTAATGAGGTTTGCTTTTTTTCATCCTCATTCTTGGTGTTTGATTCCTTGGCCAGAAAGGCCAGTTTACTGAGCCTGTTACACTCCCGCACTGAGATGATGCGGCTCATGGCCACCTTCCTTTGGGCATCACACTGCATCTCATATTCCTGAATATTTTGCCATCAATTCTGTCAATTTAGAGCAAGTTTTGACGTTTCTGGGGTGGGTTACATAAATTATATATTTATAAAGACATCAGGGAACTGTTTTTAACCTCAATTCATCTTAGACGTTTTGAACTGTATGATTTTTTTGCGTGCCACAGTGTTTATGCAAATGCATGTTAATAAATCTGATCTAAACTGGTTGAGTGTCTCTTAATTTATATACCTGTCAAGCAGTTAGATGTTTACAAAGCGGGTGAGAATTTTGTAGAATGTTTCTGTCAGGTGTGATGAACAGGATGGATTTCCCAGATAAATGTTCTCTTAATATAAACCCAGTCCCTTAAACACAATGTTTGCTTCCTGGCAGACTGATTAAAAACCTGTAGACCCTTAAATGAGCCAGTAAGTAACCACCAGACACCTATCAGAACACCCATTCAAATCAGTCTAGCAACCACTGACAACACCGTAGCAACTGACAGACTGTGCCCTAGCAACCACCTACAGTAGCGAAAACATCACAGCCAGGTGCACTCTGTATTATAAAAGTACAGATCTGGGAAATTGACACATTGTCACTGTTTGCAGAGAGGATTTAACATTTAATATCTAAACAAACATCGGCTGTATATGTTTTGTGTATGTGTTTTATATGACATACATATAACAATGTATTGTGAAAAAGCTATATGAATTTAAATGTAGCAGAAAATCATTGCACTGGTTATTCTAATGTTCTGATAAATGGGTACAATGATAAACACGTGCCCCTTAAAAAAGTACCATAGCATCTGATACCATGCACTGCTGGTATCAGATATAAAATTAAGATGTGATATCAAGGTACGTTTATAAATACACTGATACTTAATGACTGCCATATTCATGTACCATGGTACTTAATAGTGATCCTTACTAGTGGTACACAATGGTACTTTAAATAGATTCAGGACCTAGATTTAGGTTCCTTTGTGCATGTTGTCCTGTCATAGAGGGTTTGAAAAGCATTCTATGGTCTTTATAGAGCAACTGGATAAGTGGCCCAATCTTTGCCACCGCAACTAAATTTTATTAAAAACTTTTAAATGGACACAGGTGGCTTGTCAAAACACTCTTTGGAGTGAATGGCATAAAAACTTAAAATTTATAAGAAGGAACATGCAGGTGACTGCATGTATTACAAGCAGCCTGCATGCTACTGATGTTATATAGTTTAAACAGAAGCTCATGAACAGAAGTTTTTTT
>JAZGTJ010001212.1:0-62478 GCA_036877575.1 Botia almorhae | reverse complement strand
GTATCACGGGTGTCAGGTGAGCTGCAGGAGAGCGTACACTCTCTCCACATACACAGAGCGGTCGACCTCTCTCCCGAAACCCACAGCGCGCTCAAACGAGCTTCACTGTCTCTATGAGCCAGCGATTCTTAGAAGACCTGTGCTCAGGAGCTGATTATGTTCTCCAGAGCAGTTATCAGCACGATTACGCTGAAGAGAGACCTGCTGTACCGCGTCAGATAATAGAGCCCGGGCTAATATCTCTCTTCTGTGATGCTGCGCTCCGCAAAGATAACAGCAAAACACACACACTTACAGCGTGAAAGCGAGCTGTGGAGTTGTCTTTGTTGAAAGCCACTGTGTTGACTTATTTGAATAGGAAAACATACTTTTCCTATTCATTGTGTTTCCTGTCCCATTGGAACAAAACACACAATCAAATAAGGTAAAGTCACTCAAATGACTAGCTACATAGACACAAGCAGGTCTGTAGAATCCTGTGAATGAACACAAGCTACAGTAAAGATCTGCTCTAATATGAACTTGTTGCTGAAACAAAAGAGGTAATGTTAAATACTCAGATTCGTCATTTTAACATTTTTCCAAGGCCCCTTCTGACTGTGTAATGTAACAACTTTAAAATTGCGTCTATTCAATATCTCTGCAGAGTTCACTTGTAACAGAAAAGGAACTTTTTACTAGTAACGGAGAAGCCCGTTTAATACACGTTTATTAAAAAACAAAACTATAAATATACAGGTTGAATGTAGCCTTCCTCTAAATCTGCTGTAGAGACAGTTACAAGCAGATCAACATCAACAGGACGAGTGATGAACTGCAGCACTTCTGTTTCTGAGAAGCATCACTCAAAATTTCATCACTGAATAATGTGATTGGACAGTTGACCAAATTTGGTGAATCTGTTTTGTAGGCTATATACAAAAGTAGGCTATATACATGTATAATTCTCATGATGATTCTTAGTTGGAGTTAAAAAATTCAAATTAATTATATTAATATAGTCAATGTAATTCTTACACAGTGCCATCAGCTGTCATGTGAATCACAAGACTCAGAATGACTCATGTGTAAAAAGACTGAATCATCTCTGCCTGTTATTGTGGCAAACAAATAATTATACAATATAATAAAAATATACAATTTAAAACATAGATTTGATCATATCTGATAAAACTCGAGAGGTATTTAAAATGAAACAGGAAGGAAATGAAAGTGTGCAATGTAAAATAGACAGTTATACAACACGCACCACTGAACATGTATTTCTTTATATTACCATCAAATTCTAGTTGTACTATAACTACAATTACTTTACGATTATTTTAGAGGTGGTTTCTTAGTAAACATTAGACAATAAGGGGTTCCGGCCTAATTGTAGCACATTTTGCTTGTTTGTTCTTTCATACCAACAGTCCAAAAACAACGTTTATTGATTTTGAACAAGAGAGTGCTAAAATAATACAAAGACACAATGGTATACAATGTTTGTTTTTTCCTGACCATGTGACAAAATCACTGACAAAATAATCAAATGACCCAAGTTCCTCTCCGCTGCAGTAAACATGATGTTTTGGTAGATTTCAAACACAATTCATATGCTAAGATCATAACCACATATTCAGTTCTGGGGGGCCTAAATATAATAGCCTCAATCACTAATTGGAGGTAAACAGCTCCGCTAACCCCTGACCTGTATCAATGAACACACTTCAGGTTGCTAGGATGCAGAGGACATAAAGATGAGCAAATCGTGTGCCTGGATTTCCTGTCATTGTTAAGGAGCCCCAGTTCTCATAGGCCACTGCTGAGTTGGGCGTGTTTTTTTTCTGCCTTTCAGCTGTGATAATGTTAAAGGATGTGGTTTTCTTAAACACATGAAACATACGTGGGTGAGGAAGTTTGTGTAAGTGAACTGGAAGAAGAACTCAGTCAGTGGTGATTTAATACATCTGGCGTACCACTTATAAGCCACTAAGATTTCTTCACACACATATTTAAATATACTGCATAGCCAGTAGTGTAGGACTTCTGGAGCAGTGACAACAGTGAGTGGAGAGGAACTTGGGATATATTGAGCTCAGCATCAGAAGAATGTCATTTTGTGGTTATCTCCTCACAGCTCTGGTCATTTTTGAGCAGCACTTTTGCGGTATGTAATTATTTCATATTTATCATCAAGATCACAAGATAAATGCGCCATTGTAATTTAAACCGCATAGTAATTGTCTTAGTGTGTGTTCTTCTACTTTATTCTAAATATACACATCAAATATATAAACAATATTTTTTTATTTCAATTAACTGGATTCCAATAGAACAGTTGTTTTAAATCTTGATTTTAGTTGAGCGTTAAAAACTTAACCAATTAGCTTTATTTTGTTACTGCACAGCTATGCCTAATCATTTTCAAGCAATCCCTGGTCAAAGTGCTTTATGCTGTTTAGTGCTGGTCAGTCTTTTTTTTTTACTGATGTAGCAGTTTGATCAAGCTAGTTAAGCCTGGTGGGGATGCCATGCTGGGTACCACCATCCAAAACGCAACATATGTTAGTGATGTTTATAATAAACAGCAAATGTACCATAATATATATTTCCTTCTATTTTTCTTCCAGCTGCTGATCCGTCGTCCGTCCCAGAAACCCCCACCCTCACCCAGACATGGGTGAGAGGCTCAGCGGTAGAGCTGATGTGCCAGACTCCACCGGGCTACGGTGGTCTTGTATTTAAACTCTTCAAAGTACGGCAGCAGGTAGATACTGTCAAATATTCAAGTGCACAGCGAGAGGCTCATTTTGTGCTCCGTGGAAAAGATACAAACAAAGAGAATTTGTACTGTTGTCAGTATGACAACAGCATGTACAGTTCTTACATCAGTCCAGCTCTGAAACGTAAGTATAAACTCTTTGTGTTCATTTCTGTTTAATATCTCATAAACAGCTCTTGAATACTTCATTCTGATTGGCCAGTTTTTGCATTCAGCTGTCAGATATTTCTGAATAGTTAAAAAGTTTCTAGAAAGTTTCGGTGGATGACTAAAAGAGTCTCCAGACAAACAAGAATTTGAACACAGAATCAAAATCAGTTATTCAAGAGAGTCTTGTAATAAAATAAACTCTGTTCAGGTACATACATGCAAATAAACTCATTTCATGTGAACATGTGAATGAAGTGATGCACGTGAATCTGTTTTCACAGTGGCAGGGGTTTAGTGTAGCGAGTAGGCAGCTGTAGGATGCTGGAAAACGTTTGAGGTTATTGAGGTGTGACAGTTACAGAATCAGTTCTCTCAAAGGCTGAAATCTTCAGAAACCACCAAACCAAACGACTCCACCCTGCAATGCACCTATCATTGTTGCATTTCAGTCTTGATCTCAGCGGTAAGATGTCGTACTTAAAGGGATAGTTCACCCAGAAATAAACGTTTTCCATGATTTACTCACCCTCATGTTATTCCAAAGACTTTACTGCTTCTGAGCAAAACAGAAGAAGATATTTTGAAGCTGGTAACCAAACAACAGTGGCACCTATTGACTTCCATTATAAGGACACAAAACCACCGAGACATTTCTCAAAATATCTTCTTCAGCTTTGGAATGATGTGAGGGTGAGTAAATGATGGAAAATGATGGGTTTTGGGTGAACTGTCCCTTTAACTGACACTGAGCGGTAGGCAGAGGCTTCTGCGTGGTCTTAAAATCATTGATTTATGTGGCCGGCCGAATCGTATTTCTTTGCATGGACAAGATGGAAACTCTCTACATGTTCTGCTGAAAGCAACCTGCACTTCTGCACTGATTCCCCACCCAGCTCTGCATTTATCCAAAGCAACACATTTTTAACAGTCCACGTTACCAAGAAATCAAACCCATGCCATTAGCATTAGCACTGTTAGCATCATGCTTTACTAGTTACAGTAACACAAATGTTAGCATTGGTCAGCTACGCTGTTGAAATGTTCTAAGTGCTTCCATGTGTCTCTTTTTGCAGCCAGAGCCCCTGTCAGCCCACCTCCATCCCCTTCTCTGGTAGTAGAGCCCTCTAGTGAGCATGTTGTGCCGGGTCAGACACTGTCATTTCATTGTCAGGCCCCACCTGCGTCTCTAAATCAGCAGCCAAAGGCTTTCCTCCTGGTCCAGAGAGCCAAAGGAACGCCGGGCTCCATAGTCACCCCACCCAAACTGGTGTCCCAGTCTCAGCAGTCTCACTTCAGTGTGAGAACAATGGGACGAGAGGACAGTGGAGAGTACGTCTGTCTTTACCAGCTCACATCACCACAGACAGGACAGGTCAATTCTTCAGCCAGTGCACCAGTGCAGATTACCGTCATCGGTAAGAGGACCTTCTGTTGTCTATCTCAGATTTGATCAAATCTGTTCTGTGGGACAGTAGGTAACCACATACTGTCTTGGGAACCACCCTGAAGATCACAGCAAAACACACCCTACACCCTAGCATTGTTACAGCACGTTCTGCACAGGCAGGCACCTCTTACAAGCACTTAAAATATTATAAATATAAATAAAACAATTTACAGAAATGATCTTCTCACGGTTCCTGAGTGAGGAAGCAGGGATTGAATTGTTGGTTGCCTAGACATGCATTTAGATTCACAGTTTTTACCAAATTACTGTACTAACGCTCTTAAGTCACTATGTGTGTGTTTTCCCCAAGATCTCCCAGATCCCACTCTGACATTATCTAAACAGGGGGGTGACTTTCTGGAGTGTGTGGGCTCACCTTCATATCCACAAGCTTTCTTCTCTTTATTCCGTGTGGGTTCCCTGTCACCTGAGGCGACGCTCCAGCTTCCCTTGGCCCGACACAGTGCTAGATTTCCCATTCCCACCCGTTATGAGCACGGCTCGCTGTTTCAGTGTCAGTACAGCGTGCAACTGGGTAACTCCCACCTGTACTCTAAAATGAGCGGCCCCTTCAGTCTCCCGTGCATTAAAGGTGTGTGTCAAATTCAATTTGAAATCGCATTAAGAAAAAGACATAATGTGAATCCTAAAATCTGCCCCATTGCATGATTTTTCAGGCCATCGCTGCTCATCGCCCCCTGCAGGTAATGCAGCGAATCAAACGTGTCCCTGATGAAATGAAGGAGCATCTTCTAATAGACTCTTTTATCTGTTATTATTTACATCTGTGTAAAGGCGACACAGTGAGCGTGGATCTGGCGCTGATTATTGGCTCTGTTTCTGCCGGTGTGCTGTTCCTAATGGCTGTGTCACTCCTGAGCTTTGCTGTACATAGACATAGTGAGTACATTTGATCTAAGATCATTTCTTAAATGTGTTCAAAAAAGATGTGTCCTCCATCTCGGTGTCCATCTGGACACATCTTTTTTACATTTTTTGTACATTTTTTTTTTTTCAAAACATGTAAACACATTTAAGACACAGATTGGATCTCAGAGTGTACATACACTCTGAGATCCAATCTGTGCATACACGTTTTGTAAATGAGGCCCTCAGTCTCTTAATGTAGTTGCTTAAAGTAATCTGGATGATTAAATCTGGTCTCTGATGAACTAGCATTCAGCAGATCTTTTGTTTATCATTCATGCATGTAATTTCCATTAATATAAATTGCATTGTAATCTTTCCCCGGTTATCTGCAGTGAAAACGTTGGCAGAGAGGAGGAGGAAAAGGTGAGTAACAATATTGAAAAGTATACCAGATGTTTGATACAAGTTTATACGAGGAGAAATCAATCAAATTGTAATATGAATAATCTAATCAGTTCATTCACAGCAAATCTTATATTAGTGTGTGTTCCCTGGGATTCAATAAGAACACATTGGAATTATTCAAGCCATTTACATTATTTAGTAAGAAAAGTCATAACACATGTCTGTGTTCTGTCCACAGAGAACAAGAAAAATTATGGCAGACAATTCACTCCAGGGATCATATTATCGGTGAGTCACTGTAACAAACTTTAAGCTGTGGTGAATAGATCTGCTACTGTACTTTCAGCACCGTACAGATTTTCTGATGTTTCATTATATTTTTTCATCAGATCTTACACTGCCGCGTGTTGACTGTGGTCATGAGGTAATGATTTCTATTGGGATATAAATAGTGGTTAAATTCACTATACAGACACAAAACTGTGACTTCTGACTGTCCTGCATTGAAACAGGGACAAAAGAAACGCACACTTCCTTTTAGAAAGTCCAGCGATAACTTGACTAGTATGCTAAAGTAGTAACTTGTGTGGATAGGAAGAGGAAGAAGTGATCACAGATCTTATAACATCATACAGTGTTTGCCAACGTCCTCCTGTTGCATCACATGCAGTGTGAGGAACACTGTGTTGTCATTTTCACATCACTTACGACTGTTTCATCTGTGTGTGTAACTAACTGCAGGACTTTGATCCGACCTTCAGAGGAAGACCCTCAGTGTCCGAGCCCATCTACGACAGCCCGCTGAAAACCTTCACTGGGCCCGCACTCTGCTGAATCAATTAACCAACCAACCAATTAACCAATCTTTCTGTCTGTCTGTCTGTCTATCTGTCTGTCTGTCTCCAAGTTATTGATGTCACCATTTGTAATAGATTCTATATGCTTACTGTTTATTTAAAAGTTGTGTTTGCTATATTTATAAAATAACAGATGAATGAACGTCTACTGGAGTTCTCTTGTTTGTAGATCATGTATTTCTCTCGAGTGTCAGCAGGGGGCTCTCAACTCCAGAAATACGAGAGGTGTTTAATGAAAGCGTCGGTGGTTTTTGGGTGCTGGTCAATTCTTTGCTAATCATTTGATGGATTTAATTACTAAAAGCTGAAAAGCAAATCAGTGTTCTGTTCTCAATGCATCATTATATCAAAAGAGACTCTTCATCTCTGCCTCCCTACAATGAATAGTAATCAAGCAAACTTCAGTATAACATTCATACAGTATCATGGAATAAATAAAGGATCTGTTGTAGACACTGCGGTTTTATGGACATTTTATCTACCCGTGTCATATAATTTTTCATAACTGAAACTAATAAGCCATGAACCATTGATAGGTGTCTGTGAGTCAGTGGTGATCTAGCTGGCACATTTCATCACCTTGTCTGTATTGCACCTTAACCCTGTATTTATAGAGTGTTAAACAAAGCTGACATACAAAACCATGTCCAGTAACCAGACTAATGTAAAACTAACTCTGATTCTATCTGCTTTATTCTGCACATTCATCTATTCAGATGCGCGTTATGGGAGTTTTAGAGTTTTGGCTGAAACTTGCTCTGTATCAGCCCTTCATTCACACAGACCTGTGTGAAGTGCTAGATGAAGAGCTGGCTAACAGACCTGTGTGAGTAAAGAGCCGGATGAAGGGCTGGCTGACTGATCTGTGTGAGTGAAGAGCCGGATGAAGGGCTGGCTATCAGACATGTGTGAATAAAGAGCTGGATAAAGAACTGGCTAACAGACCTGTGTGAGTGAAGAGCTGGATAAAGAACTGGCTAACAGACCTGTGTGAGTGAAGAGCTGGATAAAGAACTGGCTAACAGACCTGTGTGAGTGAAGAGCTGGACGAAGAGCTGGCTAACTGATCTGTGTGAGTGAAGAGCTGGACGAAGAGCTGGCTAACTGATCTGTGTGAGTGAAGAGCTGGCTGACTGATCTGTGTGAGTGAGAAGCTAGATTAAGAGCTGGCTAACAGACCTGTGTGAGTGAAGAGCCGGATGAAGAGCTGGCTAACAGACCTGTGTGAGTGAAGAGCCGGATGAAGAGCTGGCTAACAGACCTGTGTGAGTGAAGAGCCGGATGAAGAGCTGGCTAACTGATCTGTGTGAGTGAAGTGCCGGATGAAGAGCTGGCTAACAGACCTGTGTGAGTGAAGAGCCGGATGAAGAGCTGGCTAACAGACCTGTGTGAGTGAAGTGCCGGATGAAGAGCTGGCTAACAGACCTGTGTGAGTGAAGTGCCGGATGAAGAGCTGGCTAACAGACCTGTATGAATGAAGGGCTGGATGAATAATTCACAGGTGACCAGAGGCTCAGTAAAGCATGCTGTGTGTGTTGTGATCTCACTCATGACTAATCTCGCTCGGGCTCTGACGTTTCCTTTGTAGCTTTCCAACAGTACCATCATCGCCATGGCGACTCATTTGAATGTTCATTGGCGTGTCACAGTAGCCGGGTATTCATACCTCACAGCACAGCCAGAGAATACAAAAGTTGAGAATGGACTATGATGTCATTAAGCAAGCAAAGGAATTTTCGAATGTTGGAACGTTACTCTTTTTATTATACTCAAATTCAAAGGCATAGATATGACATAAATAAACATTACAGCATTACACATGACTGCTGTATCCATTGTGAGTGCAGTGGTCTGGTTTCGGACTTAGACCTCGGTCACAATGGGTGTGAATGAATGAGCAGGTAATGGCTTGTTATGACTCATGATAACATTGGTTTCTTATAACATTCAGTTAATTAATGTGAGTCTCACAGATACATTCACAACAATCACAAATAAAAAATCTGATTAATACATAACGTTTGTAATCATTGTTAATAACATTTATCAATAAAGCCATTTCCCAGTTTGATGTAGATTTCTAATGAGTAATGAAATATCTATCTGATATATATGTTTCTCTAAATATATTTATTCAGTTTTAACTTTTACTCTTTCATGAGTAATTAGACTGCTGTATTGATACAAGATGGGTAGTTTGGGTTTGAATGAATTGGTTAAAATTATTGTAAATAATCATAATGCAAATAATCATTTTTCTACACTGAAATTAACTGACAAAACACCAACCAGCAGCACTGTTTAAAAATCACAAACTGTTAGATGATTTTCAAACCGATTTGGCTTGTCAGACATTGTTGGTGTGTGTTGAGAAATGCTGGGTTAGACACCTGTGTCGTGTCTTTGTGAGGCAACAGTCTGAAGATAGCACTTCAGAAGATCACTGAGCTTTCGGAAATAGTTGATTATTTGTTCATACGCATGATTACACTGCTGGGCTCCTCCGTGTTGTGCGTGTCATGATGCTGTAGTTTGTGTTCGCTCTCAGTCGCTGTCATTCACATGTCCGTTCACCATCCCCGACTCCCAGCGATCCAGTAACGGGTTCCGCTGTCGTGGGGACCTTACTGTTTTCTGTGTATTCAAACGAACACCTGGTTTCTAAGGGTGGTGGGTTATTGCAAGTATTATATTTGATAGACAAACTAGTTTGCTTTGTGGCCATCTTGATAACACCCATAAGCAGCTAGGTTCTATTGCCATAACTGTACTATATACAAGTACAGTTCCTATTTAAGTGAACGTGGAAACACTGTAGTCTCCAGAACTGTGTCTCAAGACTCGCCAATAAATTCTGACAACATCAAATCACAATAACAACAAATTTACAATTTTTGGTGTCCGTGCATGTTCTAGAAAAAACAAACAGGTGATTATTTGACCTTCAACCTCACAGACTGATTCACTGGTGATAACAATAAAAATACAGTCTTCACAATTTAATATTTAATCTTGATTCAATAGAGCTGCGTGAAACTCGACTCTCACTGGCATCATTTCATGGGCAAAGATTTCAAAGGGCAAAGAAGTGTCTGCGGATATTTGCACAGGGAGGGTTATTGAAACTTTCATACTCTGATTACACATTGAAAGGGTGAGGGCTTTACTCTCTCTCTCTCTGTGTTTGTCATTGGCAGACATTCTGTATCCAAAGCGACTGACAGTTACAGAAACCTCTCGCCTTCTCTAGTGTCCCTGGGGAGGCGTGTTTTGCTCATTGTGTAGTTCAAGGGAACAATAATAATGGATCTCAGTATCATCTCAGTCCATGAATCACCCAATCTAGGGTTTAAACATCAGACCTTTAGGTTCCTAGCACAAATGTTAAATCACAGCAGTACCAACAACAGTTTAGTTTAAATATTAAACATTTGGAGGGCAGTCGTTTGGGGCATTTTAGGGGGAGTTGTGGCCTAATGGTTAGAGTCAGAAGTATAAACCAAAGGTTCGATTCCCACAGCTGTCAGAAAACAACTGAGGTGCCCCAAAGCAAGTCACCCTTCCCCCAGCTGCTCCCGGCACTGCAATAATAGCTGCCTACTGCTCCGGGTGTGTGTGTGTGTGTGTGTGTGTGGTTACTACTCACTGGATGAGTTTAATGCAGGTGTCACATTTCAAGTATGAGCTACCATACATCACTTTCACTTCATTTAGTCTTAAGGTGAGTGTACGGAGGGTAACGTGTGACTCTTACAAAAGAGAACAAGAATAAAGTCTTTTACCTCCAACTGTTGTTTTTGTTCTCCATCATCTCGAGGTGGAGGCCATGTTCGGTCCAGTCTCCCAGCCGACTGTCTCTCACTCTTTCTCACTGGTGAAAAAGCTGGTGGTAAGTTATTTTTGCAGCTGTTATAAACCACATTTAAGACCTTAAAGATCTGCATGTACCTATAAAACAACATCCATCTAAACCAGTTGAAATGTTTTTCAGCAGCAAAACTGCTATTAAAATAAAACTTGGTATAAAATAAAATAAAAATTGGTATTAGCCACAAATGTTATCAAACAAAAGGACAGTAAAATGTCATACACTTTTAAAAACTCTCTTATTAATTTAATTAACTAATTAGTTAACTAACTAATTAGTTACAGTAATTTAATAATGTTGGTGTTTTGATGAAAACTATTGTACATCCTTAGGGTGGTCTCTTCTGATGATATATTAGGTTACATTTCATTACTAAACAGTGTTAAGTAACTTCATTCAAATAAGTAGACGACTTATGAGAATGTAGAAATGAAAAAGCATTACTGAATTTTACTGAAAAAGTAAATTTCACTTCTACTTCTTTATTCTTCTTCATGCTAAATCTATACATTCATAATTTGCTGTTAGCGCGTATCCTTGAACCATTTCCCTATATGAAAACTAGTAATGAGCTTCAGCTGTTTAACTAGAGTAGATGAGTCATACTGCAAAACTGACCAATTCAAGACGTCGCAACCCGAGTGTGGTTCGAAAACTGCACATGCAAATACACTCATTCAAAAAAGGTATTTAAAAAACACTTCCTTTCTTGAGCATTTCTCTGGTCCAGTCTCGATTCAGCACATTTGACTGATAACACAACCATTATCATGTTCACACCAGTACTGATGATTAGCATTTTAGAAGTAACAACACTGTTTGTTACCTGCCATGGAAAAGCACAAACTACTAGCCTGTAGTCAAATCATAATTCGATTATGTAACTGACCACTCTAGAACAACACAGTGTTACAATCACTTTACAATGGTGCTGTGTGGAGCTGGCTGGGATGCCTAAAGAGAGAGTAATGTTTAATACTGCTGTTGTGTTTACACTTTCTAGGGGAAATCAACCTACACATCACTTATTGTGAAGCTATCTCTACACATAAAGCTGAAATAAGGAAAAGTATTTTAACACCTCCAACAAATAATATTTTAGCTTTAACGCCTTCTGAGGATTGTTATCATCACTCATAAACCATCTTGGCCTGCTTAACAACACACACACAGACACACACACACACAAACACACAGAAGTGTGTATGTACTCTATGAACTGAAAGCAAACTAAGTGGCTCACTACAGTGACTTACCTGATGTGGTTATGCGGAACACCTCTGATTGGCGAGCTGTTGAGATGACATTTGTTTGCTGAGGTGAGGGGCTAAGAATCTCTTTGCTAGTCTTTTTCTCTTCAACTTTCCACTCTACTTTTTCTCTTATCCCTGAATCTACATCAGTTGTCCTCTCTGCTTCAGGTTCCAGGGCTGACCCTCCATAAAGGCTGTTCCTCTGTCTCTGTAGCTCTCTTTCTCTCTCCTCCGCCTCTTTAATGTCCTGTTCCACCTGAGGCTGCAGAGATATGGAGGAACGCAGCTTGAAGAAAGGGTTCTCTTTCACCAAACGTAAGTCTGCATCATCTTTGTCCTCAGTCACTTCTAGAGTTTGTCTCGTTCCTCCAGGCTCAGCACAAGATCTCACACTCACTGAATTCACAACACTTGCAGATCCACGGTCGGTCCATGAGGCTGTGTTTTGAAGCCTTTTGGATCCGTCTCCTACAGCTGTGGGAATAGGAATGGTCTCTATGATTATTATTTGAGACTTGGTTCCCTCAGTTAGCCCAGGTCCTCGAGCAGAGGAAGCTGGGTGGCTGTTATGACCTCCAGGTTCGGTCACTGCTGGCATTAGGCTTTCTGTGACATCCGTAGCAGAATCAACTTCCTGTATTCCAGCAGCACATTCTTCATTGGAGTTTGATCTTCCAGTAAGTGTTGGCGCTGATTCCTTTGGTTCTTGAAACGCCTCAAAGAGTAGCCTTTTCTCTTGAATCTGCACCTCTGTGCCCTTGTCATAGAATCCAGGTAGCCGGCCCAGTTCAACCAGAACTTTCTCCCTCTGTGTCTCGGCACTGATTTCCCTCTGCATCTTCTTTCCAGCAAACATTCTGTCCTTGCCCTGGCTTGGACTGGGTTTGAATTGCACTTCCTGGGAGAGAATGGGTCTCCTCACTGGAATCTCCACAAACTCATTTGTCTTGTCTGTTGTGTCATTCAATCCTCGGGACCGCCTCAGACTCTGTTCCCTCTGCACGGCCAGACGGATTTCCCTCTCAATGGGAGTTTCATTCGGAGGAGATTGTGAGAGCTGAGGGGCACTGCTGTGACCCGGGCAGTCCGAAACCTCTGCTGTGCTGCTGGGGGAGAAATCTGCCGATACTCCGCTATCACTCTGGCTGTCATTAAAATGATCCACGCCATCCATTCTCCTGACTTGCTCCTCTCCCAGATGAGGCTTTGTGTTTGAATGTCCTTTCTTTTCCCTTTCTCGTCTTTGATCTTCAACCACTGCTTGTCTTTCTTCCTCTGGTCCACCTGTTTCTGTCAAACACACTGTGTGCTTTCGCTCCTCACCTGTTTCACCACGTTCTCTGCCCTCCTTTTGACTATCTCTCCTCGCCTCTGTCAATACCAATGGCTCTTTTATGTCAGTGGAGCCACAGGCAGGGCTTTCTTGTCCTGGATTGGCTGGCTCACCTGCAACTGTATCTAGGGGCGGAGCATCACCGCACACCTGTTGCACAACCTCATTCTCTTTCAGACTGGTTGGCTTTTTTGCCTCAAGCTCCTCCTGCTGGATGTTCTGAGAATGAACACTAAACTCACTCATGGTGGTGGCAAGCGGTTTGCAGTCTGTATATTGCTCTTCATTGTTCTCTGATAGGAACTCAACTGACTCAGAGTGATCATGTGACTCAGAATTACCCTCTTCATCACTGGCCATGTTTGGTGAGTCTGTGCTTTCATCTACCTGTGTCATGTTAACATGGTCTACACCCTCAGCATTATGCAGAGCTGTAAGAACATCTTTAATGGTTTCAGAAATGTCATTGCTCTCTAACTGGGCATCTTCTTCAGGTTCTGGCACTGGTGGCCACTCTTGAGCCTGGCCACTATTTGGGTCATTATAAACATCATTGTTGAGGTCTTCCATATTTGGCCCAACAGCTCCATCTGCTGGTAGGGAGGTGTAAGCACCACAAGTTTGGGGAGGTGGTTCTGTTTTTTCTGGACCACAAGCTTCCATGTCTGGCTTTTTCAGCTCATCCTGAGTTTTCCCGTCTTTTGTACACTGTGAATCTCTTTCAGTCTCTGCCGCATTACTGCATTCTTGGGAGTCAGATCTCTGAGGGCAATTTACAAAGTCTGTTTCCATTGTGCATTTAAATAGGCTGTAATGAACAGCAAAATATAATACTATCAACAGATGACAAAAAATCAAAAGGAAGCCATAAAAACATTTTTGTACATTATACAATGACATTTTTCACAATTATGTTGTACATTGTTACATTGTTTATTGTTTATTATCGCTTTTGTGTCTTTTGTTGTATTTATGTGTACTATACAAAATATTATTTGTTATGACTCAAAGATGAGAACCCAGAGGGCCTCTCCCTTGTGCAGGCAACAATTACAGTGTTTGCTGATTTAGTGCAAATGATAATCAGCTTATGTGTCAATCCCAGTAGCTCAGAAGGACTCACACAGAATAAAGTTACAGTCTGAAACTGCATGGAAACTTTGACACCAGCCCACTGTTGCTATTTGTCTCTTCAGTTCTTTGACCTCTATGGTGGTCTTAATTAAATTCATTAGGTCACTTATTCTTTAACACCCTCAGCTCCAGATCAGATGAGTGTCCTTTCCCATTAAACTCACCTTGAAACAGTTCATCTGGAACTATTATTAACATTATTTTTAATATTGACTTTTTGTTCATTTACACATTTGGCAGACGCTTTTATGCAAAGTAACTTACAGTACATTCAAGTTATACATTTTGTCAGTACATGTGCTCTCCTGGGAATCGAACCCACAACCTTTGCGCTGCTAACGTAATGCTCTACCAACTGAGCTACAGGAACACTAATATTACACTTTACTGTTTTTTTTGCACTCTCTTTTTGTTCTTGGTATAATCATACTCGGACACAGTGTCATTGTCACATTGTCTTTAAAACTGTGGGACTCCTGCTCATTGATCCATGTGCATGTTTCCATGTTGCTATTGAATGATTAACGAGTTTATTATAAATAGACAGACCACTTTAAACAGAATTGATATGGGAGTGTAACTTTCTTTCTCCTTCATAGAGGTCAAATACATTTCTATTCTGTAGAAAGTTACATTTTAACCAGGTCTTCTGAGAAGCACACAGTATTTACTCCCCGGGGGAAAGGCAAACAACATCAGCTCATGCAGTAATTCGTTTTAAATGATTGTTGTTGTTGGCAATGACTGGGGCAATTTAATTGCTTATTTTATGAAAACATTTTAATGACAGTTGGATATATAGACTCTACATTGCATTTGTCTATAACTCAAACACAAGGACGTACAGATATGTTATGGACTAATGCTCATTACATAAGAAGCAGATAATACTGTTTAATCACATAACACTGTGGCTTTGAGAGTTACAACAACATGGAAACTCTGACTCATGTATTATATGATACTGATGGTGTTTTAAGATTGAAAATGAAGATTAAGGGACTGGAAAATACTGTTGTGCCAAATGAAATATGAAATCTTATAAAACAAATACATAACAAACACATTCACACATGCATGTTTGCACAAGCAAAGTCCTATGAATATCAACAACTGTTAGGAGACATGAAAAGCTGTAATTAAAAATCGATCACTTATCTTATATAATGTTTCTGAATTTATATTTCAGCACATCAACAACTAAATAAATAAAACCAGTAACTGGTTAATCTAAAATACTGTAACTTGTACCTCTTATATTAAAATCACTGACATTGTCTTTTAACACATGACTACTCAATAAACAAAATCGAAAGTGTCAAATGAGAAATGTACATACCAGCTGATGAGATGAAAGGCAGGACAGAAAGAGGGATCAGCTAACTGAAACCATTCACCCGATATACAGAAGTTTAAAATCTCTGTCCTTCTCACACCTTCTAACTCTACACCTCTCTGCCCTTCCCCTTTCTTCCCTCTTCCCTCCTCTAACTCTGTTATTCTGTCTCTCTCTGTACATAAGCCCTCGTGTGCGGTTATGAAGGTTAAAATCTGTGCTGTTCAGCTCGCGCTCTGAAATTGTAATCTCTGCATCACTAATCCAAACAGCCATCTCAAAGCTCTCATAACTGAAGGAAAGATCTGTGTTAAACACCATATAATTTATTATATTCATATAACCTACTAAACAAACAATAATCACATACTGTCTAAAGCAGTGGTCTTCAGTTACTTTACAAAATGTACATTTAATATTTATACCACAAGATATATATAAATCACGTGGCACGCGACAAATATTTATCCCAAATTGTTTATTCTAAAACAGTTAAGTACTGTTATGTATTGGTTTAAATTGAGGACTTAGACTAAATCTCACTTGGAGTGAGTATAGCATCTCAGTGTGAGCCGAATACACCTTCAGAATGTCAAAAAGTGTGTTTTAAATGATTTGTCTGTAAATCACAAGATATTTAAATCAACGATTGGACATGACTTAACGTTTTTGCGCTCTGTGGCATTTTCAGACGGTCCCTTAACCATCGAACCTACAACTAATTTACTGCGGTTTCAGAGTTTGGGATTGACCCAGTTTTACTAACAGATGAGATTTTACAATTGTCCTGTACATACAAAAACTTAAACACACTCGACCACTTATCTGAACTAATAATCAAAATTCATTTTCTATTATCGTAACAGCCACGAGAAACGCCTGTAACCATAGTGACAGCGACTAAACGAACTATTAAAGATGGCCACGCCCATTACATGGGACCGTTTAAAACCGGAAGTAACTTAATAAATGTCGAAAAGTAAATGTACAACACAGCGTTACAAACTGACAAGTGCAGGGCAGCGACTGAATGTTAAACCTTCGGATGACACACTTTATTTCTCCATAACTGTAAGTAAAAGCTCACATTAAATACACACGAAACACGTTTTGTGCAGAGATGCTCTGGAGATGTTGGCCAGTTCAGTTCCTCACGTGATTAAATCGACATTAGCGCCTGTTTCACACACACTCCGTTTTCAGTTCGTATGTTCTGCGTGTTTTCTACGTGTCGAGCATTCACACTACACACGGATATTTCGTGTCACACTCGTGCCATTTTAAGGTCAGATAGTGTTTGTTGATGACCCCTAAACTGTATAATTGACTATTGTCCCAGTCAACCTGCTGTGACTCACATAAGAAAACCATTCTATTTCAAATCAGTATTGGACATTCATTTATTTATGGGTAGCCGTGTAATAAGCAGGTGATGAAGACCGTATGTTGGGTTTCTAATATTGGGAGTTTATTTTGCTGTTAGTCTAACTCTGTTTCAGAAGGATCAGATTGGCTGGTTGAGGTTACACAACTTTTGTGAGCAAGGTTTGTAAATGTCCCATAGCTGAAATCTCTACAGTACATCTTTTCTGCTATTGTACTGTATTTTCTGCACGGTCGTTTGTGGACAGTGCCATGACATGAATTGATTGGTCCATTCACAAATTCATCTGCCCGCCTAGTCTTAGCAGAAAAAGCGGTACGCAAATGATTCCCGTGCTTGAAAGTGTACAAATGTAATCATAATACTTCACAGGTTTAAATAATCAGGCTCCTTCCAATTTACACTGACAGCTTCATTTATTGTGTTGTTCTGTAAAATGTATTTGTGATGACCCCGCCCCTGAACTGACCCCGCCCCTGAACTGCCCCTGCCGAAGGACTGGCTTTAAAAGACCTCATTTTGCAATATTGACTGATTGACAGTCCATTATCCTTTATTTATTTGCAAAGAAAAAATGATAGATTTTGATAACATTTTTATTTTTTTATTGTCTTGCGGCTCTTCCAAAGTAAGCTTTCAATACAAAATCCCCAAAAGCTCTGCATTGTTCATTATTTATACTGTACAGTCAAAGCACTCGGTTAAGGCTTGCATCAAACTTAGAATTTCTGTGTTCAAAAACATGATGGTCCCACATTCAATGGAAAACTTTGAATAGTAATGATTACATATGTGAAGCTGTTGTGAATCGCTTAAAAGCTTTAAAACCAACACAAGCTAATCTCAAAGTTCTGTTGTTAAAAACAGAAGTATACTGTTCAAGTGTATATTACAGGTTAATTCACAGGACCACAGCAGTTTGCAAAATGTTACTGTAGGCCTAGAAACACTTTGCTTAGGCGGTTATGGGCACTGTAACAAAAATCAGTCATAAAAACTCTGAAGATGACCATAATTAAGCACATATGAAATCAAGGGTAACATTTCTCTCAGCCAAAGATAAGAATTCTGATTCATATTCAAGGCACACAAATGGTTTATGATCGAGTATCAGGTAGATCATTATTAGTCACTGTCACAGGCTGATGATGTCATGGTAGTGTTAAAACCGTCAAGTCCGCAGTGGGTCAGCAGCCGATGCTTTACAGTCACTTGAAATAAAAACAGAGGCATGCTGGGATTGCAGCTTACAAGTTTTCTTGCAGTCTTCCAAGACAATGTGCTTAGTAGGGCACTTTGATTTCACAAAGACAAGAAAGATGGGAATGAAATGAATTGAGAATCTGTTTTGAAGTTTCTTGTCGCCTTTCGGTGACAGTTAGAAACACCATGTTCTTTGTAGAGGATTTATTCTTCGTCAATGTTGATATGTGGAGCTGCAGATTAAAACAGGAAACGCTCGCTCTGTTTCCAGGTGAGATGAAATAAGAGAGATGGATAAAAAGGAACAGTCAACAACAATGAGCAGTTTACATGACCGAACAGCACTGGCAGGATTTTCGTTTTGGTGCACCAGCATCTTCTGCCCGATTTGGGCTGCTGGTGTCCAGCTGGGCAGCTGCTTTGGAGATCAGCAGAGGTTCTTGTTCAGCAGGTTGTTTCTCACTTCCTGCCTTAGTGCTGGACTCTGTTTCTCCATCCAGAGGAACCTCCTGAAATTCACTGAGCGAGATGCGTGCGGTTGCCACGGGCTTCTCTTCTTTTGGGGCTTGTGATTCTGTTGTTATGCCCTCAGTCTTTGATCTGGTTGTTGGAGATGGTTGTGTTGTGGAGCACACAGGAGCCTGGGAAGCCTCTACGACAGCGTCTAGTGTCTCACTGTAGTACTGCCTCTCAAAGTCTGGAAGCTCTTCCTCCTCTCTCTGTTCTCCTTCAACTGTCATGTCTGTAACCACCACCTCAGCAGGACTGTCTTGACTCTGAGGAGCTTCAATCACCTCATTCTGCTCCGTATCTACAGAAGCTTCAGGATGGATCTCAGTCTCTTCCACAACGCCAGTTGACTCTGTGCTTTCGGTTGCATCTTCATTTGCGTCCCGTGTTGCAGATTCTTGTGTTGCATCTTCATCTGGAATTTCCTCCCCTTCATCTGTTATGATCACTCTTTCTGCTCGGATAATTGCTCCAACATCATCATCCTCACTTACTCCCTGCCCAGGCTCCGCCTCCTTGAAGCCCAAGAAAGTCATAGTAACACCATTCAGACCAGCATCTTCAGGAGGGTGGACCTGCAAGCCGTTAGTGCGAGGTGGTTCTTCCTGTTCTGGGGTTTCGTGTGATGTTTCTCCTTCCACACCATTAACTACAGCAGCAGTTGGTTTGTCGTCTTCTTCTTCTTTATTCATGACTGCTTCTGATTCCTCTGAACTGTGATTCTCAGCATGCACAAAATCATCTGCACCAAAACCAAAAGTATGAACCTAAAATCAGTTTTGAGCATTCATACAGAAACTGAAAAGCAGTCTTTGATCGCTCTGTGCTCTATCATTAATAAACATATTAAAGGCTTTATAATAAATGAAACTTAAGCGTTAATAAATGCAAGAGATACAGTAGGGAACAGAGCAGAGGAAAGAAGAGTGAAAGATTGAGAGGGAAGACACAGAGACATGAAAGAGACAAAGGGAGAACAACTATTTTTAGTTGCATATGCTGGCATGACTCTTAGATGAGCGAGTGGTTCCCAAAGTGTTAATATGTTTTTATTAAAGTGTTCTGACTTTTTTTTTAGGTTCCCAAAAAGCAGCATATAGACCAGCATAACCAGGCCAGCAAATCATCTGGTGGTATCATAGGCTGGTTTAAGCATTTTGTTTATCTTGTTTATTACCAAGAACCACCAACAGGCAGTAAAGTGTTTAACAGATGATTAGGAAGAGAAAATAGACAAGCCAGAGATACAACACTGATCAGTTTCCTACCTTTCTTTTCATTATTTCCATTCTCAATGGTGGGTCCGTTAGGGACCGTCTCCGTAACAACTGTTAATTAAAAACATTTAGAGTTAATATCAGTCTGCTTATCCAATCAGATTTATTTATCTGTTGTTTGTAACGCTGTTTCTCATTACAAAAGATTCTAGCTCATAGGTTTCTTAGTGGGTGCTGCTGTTTAACTGCTGCTAAAGATGATTATGTTCTTGAGGAATCGGGTTCAGAAAGCAGAAGGTCTGTAACGGACACAACTCAAGCTGAAGTAAAGGTGATGCACAGGTGGTTTGTTTGGACACAGGTGTGTTTCAGAGAGTGGACAGGTGGCACATACGCACCTGTCTGAACTGGCTCCGCCCCTGTCTGTTCCTGTTGGGTGAAAATGAGAGATGAGGTCAACAGGCATGTTTAAGGGTGTAACAGTCTCCTTTCTGAGAAGATTCAAGTTATGAAAATGAAGTTTATTAACATGAACAACTTTATTCCAAAAACTGCAGTATTCTGGTTACAGTTGACATACCATATTTATACCCTAATTCTGTTTACAGTAAACTCACTTTCATTCAGAGTCTCATTGAAAAAATGTAAATGTTGATTTTGCTGTGCATTTGTCTTTTCACTATGTCCATATCTCATCTGGTTCAGATATAGATCATCAATTTTCTGGTATTTCACAGGCAGCTTTATTTTTTTGCCAGTCCCACAACTCAACAGCCACTAATATTTAGCTTTTCACTCGCTCTGACTGTATTATCAAAGAAATCTTTCATTTCCAGTTCAAGATTCCAGTTCAAGATTAAGAAAAACACGAGAGCAGTGGCACGTTCATTAACGGGCTGCCACGAGGGGGCGTAAGAACGACGCTACAGTTTTCATAGCATTCAGTTAATGGCTCTTACAGTTTTCATCACAGCACAAATATAACCCTCCACAGAACACCTGTGTTCTCTTTAGGTTCTGTGTCTCTATGAGTCTATATCAGTGCTGGTCTGTAGGGATCACATGGTGCTTTGGTTTGGCTGCATTTTAACTTAATTTGCCTTAAACAGTCACAAGATCAATATCCAGCTTTGAGTGCTTGTTAACAACATTTTGTGAAACAAGTTATTATCTTTCTCCTGCCAAATACAGCAACACTTTTAATTAAACAGACTTGCAGTGCGTATTTTAAATATAATGTTGTTAAACTTCTGACCTTTGTACAAGGCAGTTTGTTGTGTTGGAGGTGTAGAAAACAGACCTGGCATTGTTGCCTCTTAATGGCTTTAAAAATGTACTCATTTAAATCAAATTCAAATTCTTGTTTTGACTGCCTAATTTGCACATTTTTATCTAAATGCAAAAATGCTTTGAAAAGGAATATTAATCTTTCTGTCGTTGGCATGGAGCATTTCGTTTAGAATATATAATGTAGTTTTTTTATTTTACCAATATCGCAAACAGTTTAAAACCATCTGTGTGTAACAGTGTTGCAAAGTTGTGGGTAATTCAGTGGCTGTAGTAATGAGTTTTGTGTGCACATGAAAAGCAGTGCAAGTGTAGATGTGTTCTCTGACAGGAACAGAAGTGAATTCAGATTGATCGTGCAGCTAATTTTTTATTAATTTTATTAATTGTATATAATTCACTCTGTATATTGCACTTCTGCTATTTGCACTTCTGATTAGATGCTAAACTGCATTTCGTTGCCCTCTATTCATACATGTGTAATGACAATAAAGTTGAATCTAATCTAATCTAAGCTGGATGTGGCGACTCGCCTTATTG
This sequence comes from Botia almorhae, assembly GCA_036877575.1. Lineage (NCBI taxonomy): Eukaryota > Metazoa > Chordata > Actinopteri > Cypriniformes > Botiidae > Botia > Botia almorhae. The sequence continues at coordinate 40,920 of JAZGTJ010001212.1, read as the reverse complement.
TGTGTCTGAGCGCCTGAGTCTGTTAGCTGGAAACCGTCTTCAACATGTTTCTTCAGTTTGAGCTCTTCCTCTGCCAGCCGCTCTGAGGTCCCCTGTAATCTAATGCACACACACATGTCATGTTATATATCAGAAGTGCCCACAACCTATAACCCTCCCTATAAATACCTGCTGACTTTTATTAGCGTTGTTTTCTCTAAATAACCCTTCAATGTAACTGTGGTAAGTGATTGTTATAAAACTGCTTACTGTAAGGTCACAAGTTAATTTTGTGTAGTTTTAATATCCGAATGCGAGTTTTTGTGCTTTTAAGAAACTGTTGATCTGTTCAGGAAGTTTCTTGGGTGAGTGGCAGGTCTGATTGCTGGCGTTGATCATGTGGACAAGGTAACTAACCAATCACATGACTCTTATTTCCTCAAACTTAATGCTCCTTAGGGTTATTTGGTAGTTCCTTTTTATTACACAGCTCCCTGGAATACTTGCTCAGTTGTGTTATGGAGTGGTTTGATATTTCTTAATAACCACATCACCTGTGGATTAATTGATACTGATTGCCCCATCTGGGCTGCTTTACCCCGCATATTTAAATGTTTTACATTATAATTACAATAAGTAATAAAAAACTTGTTCTCAAATCAATGTTTTGTTAGCTAAGTGGCAAGCAGCTGTGTAATCAGCTGGATACTGTACAGCCATTATTGCAAAATAATCCCCTTCACTGTGACACAAGACCACATCGATCACTCTATCTGTGTTTATTTTGTGATAATGGCTGCACATACTGTAATGCTGTTTAACTTGTGAGAAGAACAATGTAGGCTCTAGTGATGTAGATTTTTACAGCTTTTACCATCACTCACACACACACACACGTGAGGCTACACTCATAATGAATCATTTACAGAGTCATTAAATTCTCTGGAAATCAAAGCGTTCTTTATCTCCATATAAAACTACACCGTAACAAATACGCACATTAAATGCATCGCTCCTCTCAGGACAGGAAGCCTCAATCGGCTGTTTACATGAAATTCTGCTCCCTACAGGAGTGTAAGCAGCTTATTATCACCAAACTTTGCTCTGACTAATTAAAGGCTGAGAGGAACATCTCACAGGTCAGCTTATTACAATAATCACCATCTCCTTCAGTCAAGCAAATAAACGCTGATTCACAGAGGAACGTCAAACACTTGTACTGGTGCACAGAAATGCCAAGATATTTTGTGTGCTTGTTTTGTGTGCTTGCTTAGGAAAGAATCATTGTTATTGTTGTGCATACATACCATTAGGATTAATTACATACATAAATACATAAATAAATACATACGATTAATTTTACCCCTAACAATTAGATATTTCTGATGAATGGTTAAACCCTAACAGTAACTTGAAGGAAGCCCACGAGCCATTTCTAGAGACCAGAGATTTGGGGTGCGCTCAACTAGCAACATTTCGAAACATCCCAGCAAAAAGAAACGTGCTAAAATAACACTCAAACACTCAGCAACCAATGCCCTGGCAACCACCAGGGGCACCATAGCAACACAGCATTGTGTTTTGCAGGAGCAAGCACATTTACTTTAGTAAATCTTAAAATCTAGCTTGTAGACCATACCAGAAAAGAGCAGAAACAGAATTAGGAATTCAAGAGATTTTGTATTACTTGTTAATGTGTGCCGCTAGCTCCTGCGCCTTTGGGCCCCAGAGGGGTGATCGGGGGTCCATGCTGTTGGGAGACGTGGGAGGTCCTTCCATCAGCCATTGGTCTCTAAGGGACTTTCTCTGTCATAGAAACATGAAAGAGTTATGAGTGATTCATTATTCTTATAATGCTTCCTTCTGTCGAAAACTTCCTGACCAATAGGACATGAGCTCTTGGGTCATGTGTCAGGAACCAGTATTGCAGAAAGACAGACAGGTGGTTGCTTGTATTTTGCACTGAAGTTGGTCAAATCTATCTTTGATTTTTAGCATTGTTGGCTGTTTTGCTTTAAAACAAGTGAAATCTAGTTTTTTTGCATGTTAGCTTGTGATATGTGCATTTTCAAACAGGTCTTGCATTAAATCATGTGAATGACACTCTTTTTGTTTTGTTCTTGCTGTAAAGACCTTTTGTGATTTATCGTATGTGTCATTTTTGGTGTGAGCAGCCCTTAAGGGTGTGAACCAGTGAAGCACAGATATTTCCTGACTAGTAAACATTGACGCGTTTTCATTATTATTTGAAGAGCTTATGATGTATTTCAGAGGTCCATCTGTGGTCCTGTTAGAATAATTCTTTTTTTTTGTTTTTACTGTTGGACTTTATCTGTGGCTTCAGCTCCTCCATGGAGGACAGCAGGGCCAAATCTTCTGCAAACATCACACACAAACATTGCCTTCAGAATCTAGCAGAATAAGACAGTCAAAACAAGGAATGCGCCGAGCATTTTTACAACACACGTGGTTTTAAAGCAGCTTTTCAGACTGTGATACTGCTGTGTTGTGTTCGTCTAAATGTGTATTTAAACAGACTGTGTCAGCCCATCGTTCTGAGGAAGAACTCTGTTGTGGGTCCCACGCTGTTAGCATACACTGTTGTTTTCCTTTCATCTCTGCTTCAAATCAATTTACAGACCCTCATTCCAGTTTGAATTGAGGGCTTTTTAAATCGATGCAGTGTGGAAAGTTTAGAGTATGCAGTGTGTACATGGGGTCTGATGTGTTGGGATGAAGCCAGTATGATATTTATTTAGGACGTCTCTGTCTGTAAGGAAAGGGAGGAGTGTGCTGTTCAGGATACCACAAAGAATGTCACCTAGATGATGTTTACACACATTCCACTGGAGTTATTAGGGTCACTTATCAGTTATCAGTTATTATTACTTCCTTCTGCTTTGGTAGTGAAACAGGGATTCGAGATGATTGAGTATTTGTGACCAAACCCTCAAATATTTAAAAATCAGTGTCGCTTGTGTGTTTTATGTATTTTTTTTAATGAATGTTTATTTCTAGACATACAGTATGTAGTTTGTCATATAGGGCTTTTTTAATGATTTGTGAAATGATTGGATCATTTTGTAAATTCCTTGTCCGTTTGGGATTTAAACTCTTAAAGTGTGAAATTGTAATTGAAAAGTGTGTTTTTCTGTATTTTTTATTAAAGCAGGTAAATGACTGGAGCAGTTCAGTTTTTACTGTTCTTTAAAATATAAACAAAAGAAACACTCAATAATGATTTAAAAGTGTGTTTTTAGTGAAAAATGTTTAACATTCCTGCCAAGCGTAACATGCCTTCAGTCTTCTGCTAATTTCCCTCAAGAGCGAGTCAAGACATGTCTGCCGTCAGGACACCGTAACTGATGTCTTAAGCTGTCATTAAACTGTCTGTTTACATTAATCTGATGCACACATGTAGATCAGAGCGGAAACACACAGAACACCAGAGCAACTGAAAACATTGTGTAGTCAAGAGAGATCTACATCGACATGCATGATGTCATTATGATGTCATATCAATAAGACACACCCATCACGACACACTCTACAACACAAATGTTGTGCTACTCAACATGAGGACTTTTCTTCGACTTACAGCATTTATGTTCTAGGGTTTGATTTTTGTTAAACGTAACACAATAAAGTGTACAAAGTACAAAGTATGATCATCTCACAGAATGAAATAATCATAAATCATTTTTATATTCATTATGCGTAAATTCAGTAGTGGCATCATTTGTCACACCCAACAATTTGACCCCAAATATACAGTTATATATGCAATTGTGTTAATGTACTTGCATCAGTATCTCCACTGCTGGACATTGTTATTGAACAGCTGAAAGAGAGAAAGACTACACACCCAATCCCAGGACCTTCTTAAGAAGGGTGTGTGTATTTGTATACACTGAATATTGTACTATCTACGTTTGGCCTTCTGTATGAGAAGTGTGTGTGTGTGTGTGTGTGTGTGTGTGATGCATCCCTCATGTGGTGAGTGTGTGTGTGTGATGCATTTGTGAGGTTCCACCCTGTGACGCATTCGTTTCAGCACAAACAATGACGGTCACACGGGTGTGTGTTTGTGTGGAAGAGAGAGGTCACACCTTAAGCTGTTGAAGTCTCAGTCTCTCGTCCTCTCTCTCTCTCCTGACACGCTCCTGTTCCTCCTGAAGACGCCGCTTTTCCTGAAAGCACAACTGACAACTTATAAGAAGTTCACTAGACGCACACTTACAATACACCTTTAACAGAATGATAACACACCCCTCCCTGTACTGACAACACTGTGATTGGACTGTTGATACATTCTTGAAGGTTTCTTGAAGTACTTTAAGGTGCTTTCCTGCTCGTAGGCTCAAAACAACGGTATTTTTATGGGTGATGTCATTCCTCTGTTACAGGTCCCTGATATGTTGGTGACAGACTAAACTGTGTCAGCCAATCAAATGTATATGCTGAATACATGTTGCTTTAAACGAAATTTGTGATAAAGAAACTACAGAACGGTGTGTATAGACATGTGAAGAAACTGTGTGTGTGTGTTTCCAAAGAGTATCATCTATCCACCTGGATTGTGTTTCGAAACATTCTCTGCTGTGTAGCCATCTTGAGATGTACATGTCGCTTTGTAAATGTTTTACTAGTGAACTTCAGACATTATTAACCATCACGTATTAAACATTTGGCACGTGGCTTTGAAATGACTTACTAGAAGTCAGAAACATGAATATTTTGTATATCAGCTCCTGGGTTCAGTGTCTTTACTGTTGTCTGGTGTAGTTTTCATGGCCCTGGACACACTCCACTACTCTTAATAATTCAGAGAGCACAGAAAGCTTTGAGATCCCCACTGACAACAGTTTCCATGCCCGCGTGTGTGTCTGTGACACGCAGATGTGAAACCCAACAGTTTTTAAGTCATCACTGGTTATCTGTTAAAGTGACCATCTATAACTGCTGCCACTGCATGTCTGCAGATGTTGACATGTAATGTGTGGCACACAGCTTCATGCACTGCTGTGATAGATGTGTCTGTATGAATCCAAACATGAGTGTTTACAGTGCTTAAGTGAAGCTGTGCTCTGAATGGCACAGTTAATCTGCTGTTAGCAGGTTTGTCTGGTTTGTCATGCAGTGATGTATGGAAATAGTTTCTGCTTTACGTACCGCTATAGCCTGCAGTCGCTGCTGGTATTTCTCTGCTTCCTGTTCCATCCTGAATCTGAAATATAAGAGACGTTAGTTATTTTTAAATGACGTTTATTTAAATATGCTCTTAATGTCGCAGGTTCTCAACAAGCGACGCTTCGTCTACAGTATGTTATCAATCTTTCTGTAGCCTGCTGTCAATTAGCATATATAATAACTTCATGCCTTGTTTTGCAACATTTGTTTCTGTAATGCAATTACAGTGAATGTCTTGGGGGCAAAGCAGTGACACTGCTGTTCTGGGTGGATGAACTCTTGGAAATGAGGATCTGAAGTAATTGTATCACGGGATTTTTCTGCATATATTCAGTCCCTGTCTTGTGTCCTCACATATGTTGTGCGATTATTGGCAATTTGTGGGTTTATGGGCCATATTATTGGCTATAACTTCATTCAAGGGTAGTAGGTGATTTTATTATGCTAATTTCATGGTTATAGCTGTAATGTCTGGTGTCTTTATTTTCACAATATTAATGTTTATCGTATTTAAACGTGTACATCTTATTTCAAATTTGGGCAAATTGGGCATTTTATTGATAGGACAGAGGGGGATAAGGAACTTGTGGGAAGAGACGGGGGGAACGGCATGAGCCAGATTCAAATTCATAATGCTCATATTAGCACCAAAGTGTTGTTAACCCCAAGGCCACGCCTCTGGTTCACTGACAAAACACACTGAATATCGTTCATGTTGCAGGAAGACATTTCATCATTCACACAGCTGTCAAACAAGACCTTGAGGCGATAACAGGAAACGCAGGGTTCAGTACAAAAATTCACTTTCAGTTTTCACGTGTGTGAACAGAGGCTGTTTGATCCTGCTCAATGTTCGTACCTGGAACTCTCTGCAGGAGGGGGTCTGTTCCTTGGGGTGGGAAAAATATGGGTGTGTACAACAATTATCTGAAAGAACAGAGGCCCACAAGAATAAACCCACCATTGTTTGAGCTGATGCCAATGAACACAGCGCGGGAAGGAAATATGGGAAGATTAAAGAGCATTCTTGCCTGTGCAGTGTGGAGCTTGTTTTGTCACAGGTTTTTGAGACCCCTGGGTTTCCATTGCAGGGAAAACACGACATATAAACTATGTCAAATGAGGCCTTGACTGTGACAGAACCTTCTGGTGTCTCTCATGTGTTTCGCGAGAGGAGAGAGAGAGAGAGAGGCTTTTGCCACGATAGAAAGCATTTACTCCTCTTCTTCCCCAAGGCTAATGGGTAACTTCCAAACGGCCGCGAGGGGAATCGGAGTTCTGGAGACAAACTTTGCCGAGAATAGCACCGACGAATAAACAAAAACGAGCCTTTGATGATTCACTCACAACAGAAAGTTTGGTGCTAATTAAAATGTGAAGCTCTGTGTATCCGGCAGGCACAAAGAAGGAGACAGTAAAAGAGTGGGTGATAAACAACACGCCCCTCCAGTTTCTCATGCGCACTCGGTATGCAGCGACGTGTCCACTGGTTTTCTCCAGGTAAAAGTAACACTTCATTATCTTCTCAACACATTTTTATTTACCTCACAACAAACCCCGCCCTCCACATTCTCATTCATCGTCTCTGTCAACAGTTTTCACTGAGTCTGTATTTTTAATTGTCTTTCCAATAGTGCTTCACAAACGACATTTGTCATTTATTTATTTTGATAAATAGTCTAGTAACAAACTGTTCAAAACTTGGTTCTTACTACCAATTGCGTTATGAGCAGTTTATGTGTTTTGTTTGTAGTTAAAGAAGATTTTAATTGCTACTGTCACAGATGTGCACAAACTACAACCTAGCAACCAGTTACTTTCATTTCCAAATTAAGTATCATTTAGCTTTCGCTCTGCTGCCGTATGACTTACTCTATTTGGGCGTTCACACTTAAATCCTGTTAAGAATCAGAGTCAATCCTCTTTTCAGACTCATCAGTTTTCACTGTCATAGCGATGACAGTGGTGAGCAGAGACAGAACTGTGGATGACACGCGTTCAGGTCATCATTACACCTATGTTTCATGTGTGCTGCAGCAGTTGATGTATATTTAGTCTGCTGGACATCAGGCCTGCCTGAGTCATGGGGGAAGGGGATCATGGGATGCTTTTATGCTTTTAGATATGTACACACACACACACTGACACGTCCTGTACCACAGCAATATTCACAATCTCTGACTATTCACATGAAGAAAGGCTGCTAATGTAGCAGATAGTGTTATAATGGCCCTTTCATCATAGCTTTACTGTACTTAATCTAAACTCGCCATCCTCTGAATTCTCCCCATTCATGTGGAACCGCAGCTAAAGCCTGAGGAAACTCAGGTATTCACCACAGAGAGAGAGCGAGAGAGAGAGAGAGCGAGCGAGCGAGTCAGCACTAGCTGTGTCTTTCCTCTTTCTCTCTCAGTTTCTGTCTGTCACTCACTTGACTGTTTCTTAGCTTTATGTCTTAGAAAACGAAACAAAATAAATTGAGATGATTCATGTTTGTAGCACAAACGGTGCAGGACGAGTTATGCACAGAAGGTTAGTGCTTAGAGATGAAACCTTATACCCCATGTGCCAGTATGTGCCTTAAGAAACCACTAATAACTCTAAACAGTAAAGAAAGAGTTCTTTCAAATTCTGTCTTTGTAAATGAATGCTAATACCCCTCTGCATGCAATTATAAACATGCAGCTTAACATATTCATTAATTAAAGTAAAAATATTAATTGAATTAAAGTATTTTTAGGATACTTTCCCTATCCAGCTTTCTGTTAGCTCACCTGGCAGCACACACTGCTAGAAACGCTAAGTTCATGGTTCTGTTCCCAGAGAACATCACTCATACAGTGTATAGTCTACATGCGCTGCTGTTAGCTGTTTGGAGCTTAAATGTAAATGTAGCTTTCTTGAGCTGTAACTGTTTCAGTTGACTGCAGAATTATAAACTCTTTAAGCTCAGTGACAGCCTGAGTTATTAGCTCGATTGCTCTACATTTACGAAGACATCATAAAGAAAGACAAATGATGTAACTGTGACAATCCAAACAGCAAGTTGCAAAAGCCGCTGTTAAATATTTGCCTCTGACATAGTTTGACACGCTTTCCTGCTCCGCCCTGCATGCTTTCTGCTCTCGTTCTCTCACTTTTCACGCAGTGACGAGAGCCCTTCCTGTGGTTTACCTCGCTTTAGCCCCAGATGACTGAGCAGCTGTTTCTCATGGCTGGGCCGAGCGAGATGCGTGTTTTCTCACCTCAGTGGTGATAAACAGCTTTGCTTAAAAAGTTCTCAAACACTGAGAACAGTTTGGTAACATTAGCAACAGCTGCATGCTAAAATGCAATTATGCACTTTGAGACTCTTCTGAGTAGTTGACCAAGAAGCCAAACTGTTTAAATATTTCACAAGCAATCTCTTTCCTCTTTGGGGGGATTTTGTTTAACGTAGTAATGCATTACAAAGCAGCTACCACACTGCTAGCATCAACTAGTATGTCGCGAAGGTACCTAGTAGGAATTGAGTGCCATACTAGCGCTCACAAATCTGTGAGAAATCTGTCAACAGGGCATCTGAAGCCAGGCACGCAGCCCCCCGCAGGGAGAGGAAACACATCTGTGTTCAAATAGCCTTGAACGCCGCCGCCAAAATGCCAACAGGAAGCTGCATGGATGCGATTGCTGAGTGTTTTGAGTGTTGACCCGACCGCGTGTTCATATCCCACGTTTGTGCATGCAGATCATTTCAATGACACTATAACCACCGTCAGCTTAGTACCAGAAGCGACTGTATTAAACACTTAAAAACAATACCAACATTTTCAGATGTTTCTATGGCAACTGCAAACTGGGAACAAAAGCGTTTCTTTTTGCTATTGAAGCCATCTGTTCCAAAACAGATGCCCACTACACAGACAGCATCTAACAGTTATGGCCTTCAAAGTGGCTATTTACACAGGGCACATTCCTGCAGTCTGCGCTTTTTTTGTTTTCTTTTTGTTTCCGTTTTTGTCTCAATCTTTTTTTTTTGCAGTCACATTAGCGCTGTGTTTTTAAGAGACAGCGTTGAGTGTCCCATAGAATGTGACATAGGAAGCAATTCATTTTAAAATGCTGCATGTAGGCCTCAGATGAGCAAATATAGAGTTTGGCCTCCTTGCTGAAGAATCCATCTTAAGATGGTAACTGTGTTTTTGAGTATGGAAGCTTGCTTTTAGCTGGTCATTAGTTAATCCAAGCTGGTAGACTATCCTGGTCATGCAACAGTTTTTTAAGGTGACTAGTCGATCTGCGAATCACCAGCTTGAACTAGCTGGAGACCAGTTATCATGTTTCAAAACACAGCTACCATGTTAAGCCCCACAATGCTGTCTAGGTAGGCAACTCCCTATATTTGGAACATACCTATGATATCTAGGAAACAGAAAAATAGGTTTTTAATATGTAGTTTAAGCACTTCATACTTGAAATAGTTAACCTTTGGTCATGCTAAACAGGTAAATGAAATCTTGGTTAAGTATGAGCAGTCTGAATTGTAAACAGATAACCCAAGAGTTAATCATTATATTCATAATCTGATGTTTCATGCTTTACATTCCTAAACCCTGGCTTAACGTACTTATTTTCATATTTGCTGTGACAGGATACAGAGCATGGCTGCTTTAAATAAATGCTTGTCCTCGCTTCTGCATCAGTAAGGAAACGAGCCGCCAGAGTCCTGTACAGATCTTGTGATATGAAGCGCTCGCGGTTCAATTTCTGATGTGGGTGTGTTTGCTAATCATGCAGTCATAACATTCTAATTTATCTTTGCTTCACACTGCAATGCTGGGTTAACCCAGCAAAAGCTGTGCTAAACTCGGTGCTAACCCTGCTTCTAAATGACGAGTGTAAAACCTTCCTCTACCCGGGGTTAAAAGTGGGCCTAGCTTGTCTTAAACAGACATCTAGTTCCTCAGCGTTGCATGACGTTTAAAGGTTCTTGTTAACATGAAATCATTCTCTGGTGTTGAAAGATTGTCCTGCAGACAGCAGTATCTGACCTGACACCTGATGACAGAGACACGTTTGTCAGATTTGTCCTAGAGCATCTGTGGCATTTTAACATGAGCATTTTAAACTGAGGCACAGTACAATTTAAAGAAGTTTTCTGTTGTGTAGTGTAATCCATGTATTTCTTGCTCTAAACGGCAGAAGTAAAGCTCTTTGTGGAGGCTTTGAGAAACAATCATAGTGCCAAGCAGACTACAATTTATTTCAGCCCCTTTCTAGTGGTCTAAAAGAGGCAGAGATTATATTCACAATAGTGCCAGTGGTGTGTGTGTGTATGAATGCCCTGCCATTATGCAAATACAAGGTTACAACAAAGACATACCTACGTATGGAGTGAATGCTTTCTCACTGTTTAAACAATGAAGCAGAATTTGAGTGCTGTGTAATATTTTCTGGCTGGAATTCTTGCTGCTAGCCTGAGATTGCCTGTGCTGATCAACAAGAGACAAAAACATGCTGGGTTAAGAGAGCGAGGGAATTGTGCTGCTTTTAAAAAAATATGATTTCTCACACTTGTAGAATTGTTAATGCTTTAGTTACAGTTTAAGGTTCTTTTGAGTTTCTTTAAAAATTGTTGACCAGTTTTGTTAGAAAAGAGCAGAAAGTTCGGCTAAATTTGTGGTTTCCAACCCTGTTCCTGGATGATCCCAAAACTACACTGCTTCATTTCCAAATCTTTTTTTATCTGTGTCTACATCCACATGAATCAAAATGTGACTTATTAAATCTGTAAAACTCTACTTTAAATGTACTTTCTTATGTCACTCCCCAGTCTGGAGAAGTTTTTAACTTTGTGTTTCCCCTCATCAAAAACCGCTGGATCATATTTCAGTCTTTATTACTGCTGGAGGCCGTTGTACTGCTCCTCTATGAGACTATTGATTCACTGCTGTTGTGTTTACAGTCCGACTCCGTTTCAATCCTCCGTAGGCCAGAGACACCCAAAACAAGTTTGTGGAATTTGACTGTAGTGCTGCAGAACATGCTGCTTGAGTGTGTTTGTACGTGTGTGTGTGTGTGTGTTTGTGCGTGAGTGTGTGTGTGTTTGTGCGTGAGAGTGTGTGTGTTTGTGCGTGAGTGTGAGTGTGTGTGTGAGTGTGTGTGTGTGTGCGTGAGAGTGTGTTTGAACGCTGGGGTGTATAATAGGAATTTGAAACATTTAGCAGTTAACAGTGCACAGAGGTCTTGTTGAGTGACACTGTGAATGGGCAGCGAATGAAAACATGGCATTCCCATGAAACGGACAGGCGTATGCATGTGTGAGAATGTGTGTGAATGTGTGTGTGTCTTTCATAAACAGAGCGACTTCTGCAAGACTTCTGCCTAAGGCAGATTCCAAAGAGTGATGTCACAGTGCTACAGTGACAAATAAACTGGAAACAACAGAAAACAGAGACAATCTGATCTTCTCTCACAGGTGCTGTACGTGATGGTCTCAAGGTGATACTGTAGCTCAACTGTTAGAGCACTGTGTTAGCAGTGTAAAGGTTGTGCGTTCACAGATGTACTGATAAAGTGTAAAAATGAATGTACTGCATGCCACTCGAGATAAATGTAAATGATACATAATCAGAAGTCTGACTGCAAGCTTAAATTGTGACTATCACTTATTTGCCTTGGATATTGTTGTTGTTATTATTTGTTTACATGAATATAATTATAAAATGCATGAGAAAATACTTATTTTGTATGCGGCAGGCATACCTTTTCATTCATATACTGTAATACACATTATGGGGATAGTTCACCTAGAAATGAAAATTCTTTCATTTATTTATTCATCCTCATGTCATTCCAAACCTATGTGACTTTTTTCACAATGGTGTCACTGTTATTGTAAGTATGCTGTTACTGGTTACCGACATACTTTTAAAATATCTTTTTTAGGGTTCCTCCGAAGCGAAAACATTATACAGGTTTGGAATGACACGAGGGTGAGTAAATGATGGACGTTTTTTATTCCTTTACATGCATATGTGAAATTTGTATAACTTTTATAACTTGCCTTATACAATCGTACAACTTCACTTTCTGACAACATCTCTGATAATAGACTCTTCTGGATTTGAAACACAGAAACATGCGTTTTCTGTAGAGTTGCATTAAAACAATACATACAGTATTGTAAAATATATTATAAATAAAAAAGAACATATATTTGATGGATTACAATGCTCAACTCATTGTTAAAAAACAAGCCTTTGACTCAACAGAACCAGACGTAAATTAAATTCTGTTACACTTTTAATCATTACTTAATTGCAGCTGCAGTAATTGCAATCTCAGTTTTATCGATGACTGCAGGTAGAGCTCCACAATTAATCACATAAATAAAAAATTGAAGGACAGGCTAAATTAATTTCCATCACAAGCTGATTTCTCTTCATTCCGCCCTCTGGCCTGCACTGCTGTCCCACTGCTGCTGTAATAACATTAAGCATCTCTAGGGAAGTCCAGAGGCTGCTGGCTGGGGGAGCGTTGGCCTCTCTGAGCGTCTCTTCCTTGCCTGCGATGTTTTGGGCTGCGCAGGGCGGCTAGAATCGGATCAATAGCTTCTCTGTCAGGTGCTCCTCTGTGCTAAACCTTAGCAGCTACATACAATAGAGTCTCTGTTCAGACAAGAACAAGTTCTTCACAACCTCCACAGTTTACCATCTGTAAAATCCTCCCTCACGCCCCACACCCAGCCAGAACCGGCTGGAACACAAAACAAGGATATCACACCTTTGTTAGAACATTTCTAACAGTGTTTATGAAGATAAACCACAATAACTTTCATGCGTTTCATGTTTGTTTCGTGCCAAAACTGCTTTCCACTGACTGGAAACCGCCCATTGCTTCGAGAAACAAAGTTGTTTATGTACCGAGCAGCTACATTTAACATTTCTGAAGAATAACTAATTAGTTGCTTTAGCAAGTTTTGTAGATTTAAGTTTTGTCCTTTCTCACTTAGCAGCAAGTAATTAAGATATTCTTTCACACAGCTGGTAATGGTCTGTGCAATGTCAAAGGTTCCTCAAGTGTTTTTTTGGGGCTGACAGTAGATCATCTACTGCAGATGAACTCTTGCACAAGCACAGAAACAAAATGAACCAGTCAGAATGAGGCATCAAGCTGAAACTCCTGCCAATAAGAGCTGCAGATGCTGGAAGTCCTGCTGTCATCTGGCAGCTCAGCAGCAGAGCTGGTGAGATTTGAACGTCCTCAGATTTATTTTAGTCTGCACACGATTATTTTGTGGTTAATTCTAGGTGTTGGCTGGAATATTCTGTGGCTTGAACTAGGTCCATTTTATCTAAGCTAGCTTTATTTAATCAGTTCAGGTTGTTTGTGGAAGGGTGAAGAAAATGCTTGGATGAAAAAATTTAAAAGGAAAATGAAGGAAAGGTCAGCCCTCATTAAAATGCACATGATGACAGTTAGGCTAATTATAAACTGGAAAAGCCACCAAATCCTCAGATTCGTAAGAGGATTTCACACTTAGAGTTTCACAAATTTGCTTCAGTGTTTTCTGCAAGTTGCCAAATATCTGTCAGGTTCAGCAAAACCTCACCCTGTAAGCTTTCTGTAATCTCGTGAAGTCTTACCAGAAACTTCTGTCAAATCCTGTTAATATTATCAGCACACATTATTTTTGGAGGCTTCAAAACTGTCACGATATTGTTCCTTTATCAAGTCAGGCCACAAAGACTGTTGAACATCTTACGAGAAACTGGTGCATGAGTCACACAGCACATGAGATAACCACAAGTGCACACAGGCAGAGCGTGCAAAGTGCACATGCATGTTAGTGGCACGATATCTCAGCATGCGTTCAAGTTCATGACAGCATGATTAAATTTCACTGAAACTTCAAGATGTTGAGTCACCAAAGTATTACGACCAATTTTGTTTGCCCATTTTTGGTTTTAAAGTCATGAATCTGGGGAATGCGACATCTCTCTGATGTTTGTTATGGTGCAAACACACAGAGAAGGTCAGAGAAAGGATTGTTTTGTGCGTTTTATTTCCCTCTTTCTAGGACACATGGATTAGAGACGGGAAGGGAAGAGCCCTTGTCAAGGACATGGATGTTAGTCTCTCTCTGTCTGTCTGTCTGTGAACTGGTAGAATGCCTGGACTCTGTCTTCCCTTTTCTCTGTTTTTAATTCAGTCCTCCGTCTGTAACTCAAAACAACACCTTCCAGCTATGTTTAACCCACATTCATTTCAGTCAAATGGCTGTCTTGTCTTGTCTGTGTAATTAAACTGCAGCCATTTGAACAGTGCACATTGGGTGCATTGTGGAGGAAAGTATTTCTCTGTAGGGCATTCTAAAAGTTCTAAGCTTGTCTCCTAATATAAAACGATAACTTCTCAAAATGTGGGTGGGGATGAACTCAGAAATGCTTAAAATGAAGTAGGGTGTCCTATCCGGTTACAGTGGTTGGTATGACCCTTTATACAGCTTTAAAATCATGTAAATACTGTTGCTCGGATAATTAGGTCTTACATCTTTTATCTGATCTACAGTAAACGAGTTTCTTCCCTAACCAGCGGTGACTGCCAACAGTATTGTGAACAGAGACATGTACTGCTAAACCTCAGCCCTTCTCTACTGTCACTAATGTACGTGATGTGTAACTGAACCTGTGATGTGTAACTGAACCTATACTGTATATTAAAAGTCTTACTTGAACTTCACTGTACATATTTAAAAGCAGGAAAGACACTACAGCAGCTTAGAAACGGGCCCAGATGGTGAGACACCTGTTCTGACGGGCGCTGACAGCGCCTCGGGGCTTCTGTCATTAAACACACGTCACTGCAGGATGAAAACCCCCCGAAATTCTTTGGCTGCTGCTGCTCTTCACCTCACCAGAACAACCGTTTTCATACTGAGACCTGCAGCATTAAAACGCAGCTTTTATATATTTATGGCTTTAAAATGTGGCGTGTTCAGCACTGTTACTGAATATCTGAGCTGAATCAGCTTATTGCTGACACACAGGTTTAGATGACACCAGCAATTTAACACAACTGTGTTCAAATGAACTTCTGTTTTACCAAAACACAGAGCGTTTCCCCCAGTAATCTTGGCCCATGGACCGACCCCAGACACACATGCTTACTGAACATAAAAATGGCACGTTTTGCGATTTGATTGGTTGGTTCAAAGGTTTAAGTCTCCCAGGAAAGTGTTGTTGGGATTGCAGAAGTTAACAAGGTTTGTGGTTTTGAATCCCTGAGAGATCTTCAAGAGTTTTGGTTTGTAGCACTTACTGGTAACAGGTAAAGAATCCTCAAACAAACCTGTACATTTTGCTGTATTATAAAAGTTAATGTGCAATTTCAGATTACAAGATAAATCTTCCATAATAAAACAGGCTGACATGTTTCTCTTTTTATAGTTTTTATATCGGTCACTTCCTGTCTGCATAGGCAAAGCTTTCCTGTATCTTAACTGGTATAGCAGAGCTCTAACATGTAGACCTGCATAAATAACGAAGCAAGCTATGAGTTTACCAATAAAAATATGTTCTGTTTTAATAATGACTGATTATAATAATAATAATAATAATAATGACTGATTAGGAAAAACCTTGTCTTACTTGCCTTAAAATATTCCAAGAGATGATAACAATAGGAGACTAAAGAAAAACAATTGGTTTAAAAGATTTTCATTACAGTATAAACACAGTCTAAACATAGTAAAGTAATATAGTCATCCACCAAGATAGATTTAAACTAGTCGGATATATATGCAAGTTCTTTTGACTTCCAATAACACTTTAAAGTGCTTTAATGAAACCTTTAAGCCTTTAATTTACATGAAGAAATGCTCTGATATTCCCCTTGGGTGGCGTTTGCCTTTAGCTTAGTATGTTAATAACCTGTAAAAGCCAAAATATTTGTATAAATGATATAATTAACCCTTAATGCTTTGTTCATTATGCACGATATGTGAACCCAAACTGCATATTTAAAGCGGACTGCGCTCGGAGCGCCTCTCAAGCACCTTCAGAGTGCTCACACAACACTGCTGCACCAAAATAGACATACCAAAATTTCCTCATTTAGCTGACAACATGTAATTATAATTTTAAGCCGTAAATATTCGTGATCAGGCGATTAGATAATAATTAAGGTTCAGCAGATTTTACAAGAACAGAGGTTACTAATACTGCTACGTAACATTCATCCCATCTGATGAGCTCATCTCGGCTTTATGAACAGAGACATCGTAAAAAAAAGGAAAAGGAAAGGACGTGACGTGACGTGAGGCCAAGTACGGTGACCCATACTCGGAAATTGTGCTCTGCATTTAACCCATCCAAGTGTGCACACACACAGTAGTGAACACACACACACCGTGAACACACACCCGGAGCAGTGGGCAGCCATTGCTGCAGCGCCCGGGGAGCAGTTGGGGGTTCGGTGCCTTGCTCAAGGGTGTCACCTCAGTCATGGTATTGAGGGTGGAGAGAGTGCTGGTAATTCACAATCTCCACCTACAATCCCTGCCGGACCTGAGACTCGAGCCTGCAACCTTTGGGTTACAAGTCAGACTCTCTAACCATTAGGCCACGGCTGCCCCCAAAAAAACGTAAAACACGATCAGAGATTAAATGTCTCTTTCCCCAACAGGCACTTTTAAAAACACACTCGGTCTCGCACTTTTCTCCTAAATCATTTGGGGATGTTCTCCAGGATATGTTTAAGATCGTGTCAGGAAGGCAGAGTGACATGTGATGGCTTGTTGCTGTTGTTATCTGGGATTAGTGATTTTCTAAAACAGGTTTAAAGAAGAATGCGAGACTAGCCTAATCCTGCCTAAACCAGACACACTGATTTTGATCAGCAAACCTCAGCATTAGGAGGACAAAATTCCTCAAGCATGTCATTACACTTTGCAAGTCACAAGAACTGACCTTCCTCACACGCCTCTGTCAACCTTCAGTCACCTAAGCAGCTGAAATTGTCTTAAAGCTGCAGCGAAAGCAAAGTTTAAAACCTACAATGAACAATTTGTGCAAACCCAGCTATGGAATCAGAATGAACTACAAATTGCACAGTCCATTAGTAATAATAATTATGTGGTCCAGTAGACGTGCATGTGGGCCAGCTGTCATTAAGCCCATGTGCTGCATCAAATGCACATTTCTGTTTGATTTATTGATTCATTGATTCTTAATAATGAGCTTGTGACTGTCGGAAAATAGCCCCCATGAGAACATCAAAATCAAGGAATCAGAGCTGACCTTATTTATTTTCTTAGTACACATTCCTAGTCTCATTGAGCACAGGTCATGCATGTTATTCCAAAGAAATAAAGGTGTGTCTTCATAGACTTTCATTAAAATGTAACAGATTACCTGTTAAACAACTTTCCTTGTAACTGAATTTCTGGTTAAATATATCCGGTGTCATTCAGAAGTGTCGCATTAGCGATAGATAACGGGCTGCACATTTCATGTTGACATCAAACCTGTTCATGTGCACAGAAGTTATGTGCTGTTCAACACTGTTTTTAACCTCAGAATGTGTTATGTGCTGTTTAACACTGTTTTTAATGTTAAAAGTCTGAGTGTTTTCACTTCGTCAGAAGCATATCTGCCCTTTAGCATCTGAAATGACTGACTCCTTGTTTAGTTTTGCAGGATAAAGTGTCTAAAGTTTAACACACACGTGCTTCTCTGCTGCCCTTGAAATGAGTTAACTTTAAACGTGACATTTTAACACCAGTCAGAAACCATCAACACACCAAGCGACCCTCAAAATACACCGTTGAGATAATAAGCCTCGTGTTCAAACCTCAAGAGAGATTTCCTGATTAAAGCCAGACAGTTTCCAAAAGCAGCACTTCTATTTAAAAGTATTTCTTTGTTTTTCCAAAATGAAGATAAAGTCATTTTACATTTTACCTGCTGCTGTTAAATTCCCAAAAGAGCTTCTGGAATCTACAACAGCGTTAGATGATTATGTGTAATTAGATAATTAGGAAGTCTTTAAAAACACTATTGAAGTGTAAACCTACAGCTTGTGTATTACTGTGTGACGCAGCATCTCAGAGGGGTTTCCTACAAGCCTTTGATAACAAGATAATCAGGGTACAGAGATGGTGAAACAGTCAGAAATCAATGATGAGATTCCACAGTCCATTCCAAGTGGATAGAACAGCTGAGGTAATAAAACAGGCAGATAACTGTTAGTCACAAGAGAACAGACATTAAAGTGGTCTGGCATAGTGCTGCACAAATGATCAAATCAATTAAAAGGTGAATATGACCACCGAATAAATATTTCTAACGGCTGTTCTATTTATGTGTACGTCCACTGCATCATATCTGTTTATTCAGTGTTCTGTACAGTCATCAGACATTGTCCACAGATCACAGACCAGAACAGCAAATCTGAGCCAACTGGCCTATCAGCAGCCGGGTCCAAAATTATCACCAAATTTGGGTGTAATGGTCTTTGCAGAGGAAATTATGCTTACAGAGTCACTCACTTGTGACTGTTGCCTGTTATTTACAATTTATGGTCTACATCAGCTTGTAGTATATAATAATCTGACCCTAAAATATTTACAGCTAACAAATGTCCTTAATTCACTCGAACAGTTTGGGTCTTTCTTTCATTATAACTGACACGCCTAATAATGGAGTTTAAAGCAGTCCACAGATTTAGGTTTCGCTTCTCTCTGTGGCACACAGCCTTGACTCTCCAAATGAAGCTTTACTACAAAAGTCAACTGCATGACACCCAAAATGCAAATGAGACTGCAAAAGTCTCATCCTTTCGATTTTTTGACATTTTTGATTATTAAAACTGAGCCACTTGAGCATGTCTGAAATTAAACCAGGTGAAGATAAATCACACCACACTGCTATTCATAAATAATTACAGCATCCCTAACTGCCCTTCACGCAGGCAATGAAATTAATCAGCCGTCATACCAACAATAAACGTGCTTTCAAAATATTCATCGTTTTTATTGCTAATTCACGGCTCCATACGGCAGAGATGACGGAAGGGCTGTGACCTCGTATCCTTCACGCTCAAGGGTCTGCTGCATTACAATCCTCCTCTGGTAATTTATTCACTAAATAGTTTTCTGTCAAATTGTAGAGTACAAAGTAAAGACGTTTACAGCATCTGTCTGCAAGTAAAAAATGTCTGTGTGGTTAAAGATCTGGAAATCCAAAGGTTTTAGGTTCAAAACCGAGTGGAGGTGATTTATAAACCGATTTACTTTTCCAGTAGGACTGTTTTGGAAAACAAAGTATCTACTCAAAGCAAACAAAACTCTTCAAAAAAGATTAATTATTGAAGTGTACAAAGTTGTAGTCACATCAGTTTCAACTCGCCAAAAAGATCTCATTTATAAAACTAAAACAACACAGCACACAGCGAAGCCTCTCTGGAGAGTCTCGAAGCCAGAAAAACCATTTGACAGACAGAGCCACTAAATAAACATCAGATTCATTATCTGCAGGCTGTGTTCGCTTCCTAAAGCCAGTCATCTCTTTCATGAGGTAATAATAAAATCTGAGTGACAGGGAACCCAGTGAGATCTGACAACAAACTTATCTAAATTTAATTGGGAAAATATGCCCAATGAAATATGAGAGACAGCTGGATTTTCACCTACAGCCAGGCCAATGTTCTGCAGAGTTTCGCTCCAACCCTCAAAAACAGCCTCCAAATACACCTCACAAATCTAATTAGGGTCTTCAGAATGACTTAAAAAAGACAGGCAGGGGTGTTTGATCAGGGTTAGAGCAAAGCTCTGGAGGACACTAGCCCTCCAGGACTGGAGTTAACCAGTCCTAGCCTACAGTGAGCATGAATTGTGAGGAAGGAGCATGCACGCACAAAGTAGTATGTTTGCTAAGTATTCACTTCATATGTGATAGCACTGTATACAAGTAAACATGTTCTGCGTTGTTTAAGCACCAGATTCACACATGGTTGTGGTTCACACATACTGCATAAGCAGCGTCAATTCAATTTGTGAATGCTGTAACCTGTAAATATGGGCACCAAAATGAACATGCCTCACTCATGCAGTATGTATGTGCGGGACATGTAAAGAAATTATGCAAATCCGGTAACTGCAAACACACCCCCAACAAGACATTGTTCCACCATTGTAATCCAAGGACATAAATTTGCTCTTTTAAATGCCAATAATGAATGTGCTCATCTACAGCGTGCTTTTCTCGATGGTTTGACCTCATTTGATTCATTCTGGCTGTCTCGATCATTTGAATACAAATCTGTTTTCCACTATGACATACAGTAGATCATTCTGTGGCTTATTGTTGACTCATGCATTTATAAACATTTGTTTATATCAGTAATCATAACATAAACCTTTTGCACGTTTGTATATGTGCTTGCAAAAACAGCAATGTGCTGTCGTCCCATCGTCCTTGTGTGCTTCTCTACAGTGGCTTCCCATCAAAAGCAAACACGTCTCCTGCAGCTAACCAATTCTTTAACCAGCAGGAGTGTATGAAACCGTCCAGGCACACACACAGATGAGTGCTGAGACAGCAGCAAGGCATGATGGGGGAAATATTCTGTGAAATTACACAGAGGAACAGCGTCTTTGCCCTCGGGCTGTCGTGTAGCTTTCTGGAAGACAGCATCCAAAACAAATTTTGGATCCAAAATGAAATGTGTCTAATAGGAAGGCACAAATCTCACAGTAAATGTGATCATAATGTGGAAAAAGAAAAGCTTTTACTCGTCTCAGACACACAGTCTCGAGGGTTCTCTCGCTTCTGGAGCGTATTTTCCCCTAACACTGACAGTCACACCTGTGGGGTGAATTCTGAGATAGAAACACTTATTATTCTCTCTTCTCATCTCTTTTAAATGGTCCTGACACACACACAACAGGCCTGAGAGAAACCCAGCACAGCACAGCGACACCTCACCAGCAGCGTCATCCGTTCCATATCACAGAACTATGATTTCACACCAGTCAACATCAACTCATCAATCCGGATTTGATGGGATTTGGATTTGCCCTGTTAGTTAATGGCTAATATCATTTTCTTCATACTGTATTTCATGTGCTACTACACTTCTTCTAACCATCATTACAGCTACTCAACTCAATTAATTTTTCCACTTTCAAACTAATTTCAAGTAGTTATGACAATAATCAAAGCTGAAATGTGTAATTTCTGCATCACTATAGCAGCATTAATAATGCACTTGTAAAATGACAATTTTCAAGCAAGTTTTCCAAATGCTCCTGTCTTCCACAGCTTGTCCTGTTCCAATTTAAAGTTCACATCCAGACATGTTCACATTAATTCCCTGGATGTGTTCTTGCTCCGCCCCCTTTTATCAAGGATGTGTTGGCAGGTGACTTGTGTGGACTTGAGACAGCCTAGTATCCCAAAATGCATTTAGTCTCAACCGCAGTTGAGTTAAACTCACATAATGTTAAAATACTGCTGTTGTTGTGTCACAAAATGTAAGAGTTTTAAGAGAATTTAAGTTTTAAGAGTTGTTTAGGCTAAGAATGTGGATGTTTAAATTTAAATCTGTGGTTGAGTTTATTTGCTCTGACATGTTTGGAGGTGTGAGTTCCAGGTGATCACCGGGCGGTCAGCGCTCATATAACCAGCCGAAAACAGCTTTACATAGCACATGCTTCTGGTAATTTACAGCTCACTCTAAGGTCTCTCCAGTGGTTAAACATGAGATATAATTCATTTTGATCTAACAGGCAATCCCTGATCTCATAAATCTATTATTTGTTTTGGGGCAAATCATTTTGGCTAAGGGCAAAGTTTTATTAATATTTCTAAATTAAAGTTGTTCTGGAGCGCTGGCATTGTACTTTTGAATGAACTTTTTTGCTTGCCTATTCTATGTCTATATTCTACATGAAATATTGAAATATATTTTGTTTCAGTTTTAGTTCTTCCCTCCACGAGTGATAAAAGCACCAGATGGAATTTGTTAAAAGCGTCTGAACAGGTCAGAACTGCAGTGACATGAAGAGCTTTCGGTTTTGCCAGTGTTTGTGCCAGAGTTGCTGTAGTTATTTCTTAGTTTCATATAAAACCGGGTCTTGCACAGACAAGTAGGCGTCTTAAGAAAGTGAAGAAAACTCGCTGAATTTTAAGAGCCTCTTCCTGCTTTTCATATTCGGACACTAACATACATACAATGTCAACAGTGTGCGCTTTTGAAAATGACATCAGCGTGAAATTGGTTTGGCAACTAATCCTGCAAAGAACCTTCAGGCATATTCTTACCTTGAATATGAAACATGTACAGCCGGCATTTATTGACAGATTATGATACTTTTGTTTTTGTGTTTCTATGATTTATTCAAGCAGAACGGAACAGGCAACTAAAATTAACGTATCTGATCCGTGCATCAAATGACAACTGCTAGCTGGTGGAAAGTAAACTGATGTGTTTAGCTCTGTTGTCATGCAGGCTGATGGGATTAACTGCACAGGGTGTTGTCTTTAAACGTGGAGACACCTGCCCGGAATATCAAGTGATATCAGTCCATGTGAGATTAACTTTAGCTACGAGAGACTAGAATTAATGTTAAATAACTGTAAAACAACACTGAATGAATATGTGATTTCCTTCCAACTGTCTAAGAAGCTTTTAAAAATGCATTTTAGTTGACAGTTTAAGTAAAGGAATAGAAGAATAACTGTTTTGGTTGTGGTACATTTTTTTGTAGCTTTGCTTTGAAATGAATTACACATTTTAATACACATACTGTAGAGTATCGCTTATTAGTCCACAGGTAATATGAACATGCAACCAGCCTACTTATGACCCGAATATATACATACAATGTCTACATTTTCTCTGACAAAAAAGTCAGTATGAAATTAGGTTGTTAACTAATTTTGCAAAGTTTTTTTTAGCCATATTCTTACGTTGAATGTAGAACATGCACATGTACTTATTGAGACGTTATAGTTTTGTTTTTGTGTTTCTGTGGGTTATTGGAGCAGAACGAAACCAGTGCCTAAAATCAACGCAGTGATTCTTGCATTAAATGACAGCTAATAGTATTATTGTTATTGCTCAAAACCAATATTCGTTCAATAAATGCGGAAACCACTGAAGCGCACAACTGATCATGAACGGCGCGCGTCGGATGCGCACTCGCACTTTCTGTCTGCGCAACAATCAAAATATCAATACAACATCTGCACATGTTTAATTCAGTAACCAACATCCTTTAATAGTTTGAAACATCCTTACCTGTGGCTTTGTGGCCTGTGCGTATATCCTGAATAAGTTTGAAAAGCAAACAAAAAAATAAAAAAATGAAAGCGGAACTGACAAAGTTCAAATGAAGTTTTCTATCGATCTGTCTGCGCTGAATGCATTCAATCCACAAACTTAAACGCGTTGCGTAAAAGGCGTAACACCTGAGGAGCTCCGCATGCAGCTCTGCCAGAGTATCACTTTAACTTAACGCATTAAACCGGTTCGTCCAAAGCCGCTGCTGTGAACCGTCCAAAACCAAACGTACTTATCACAAAAAGTGTAACAGATGAGTTTAAATCATCCTCGGAAAACTTCGTGCCTCTCTCACCTCGACGCGCCACGTGCGCTTCTTGCACATCTAATGCGGGGTTGGAGAGGGAGGTGTGAGGTTTCTGGTTACCTGATTCTCAGTTCCTGTTCCTGAGGCCAACCCACTCCTGCACGAGCTTTCCTTTTCCTCTCAATAAAACTGCCAGGCTTGTTTTTATTTCTGGACCTGTTAAAAATTAACTGTTAAGCAACTACACCGATGCCTCATGAACTAACAGCTGGTGGAGCTCCTGATGGCCAGTGTGGCAGGTTTATTCTGTGAAATGAGTAACTGGAGGACAGATGTGTCAATGGTTTAACACATTATAAAGCAATAGCAATTATCTTTATTAAATGTAATTAATGATGGTGAAACCCCCTCATAATGCTATTGAGTAAAATAGTGTAAAATTTAAATCTTATGTTTTTTGACATTATAATGTTTCATTGTTTTACCTTTTTTTTAAATCCTGAAACTTCCTGTATTTTCCGGATTTAAACAGGATTCTGAATCCCAGATTTTCCTGTTTTTTTTATATTCTTGTCTGTGCCAGTGTCGTGTCGTTGTCATTTCTGTTTTGTTCTATTTTTAAATGTATAAATTATCCAGGCCTGCTCAAAATGCCACTGCTGTTTCCGTAAAATTGACTTGGCCACTGTCCACATGACATAAATAAATCTGGGTGTGCAAGTTTAGGGCGACCTACTTTAGATCTCTGCTGAAAGACTGCAGGAGTCACTGTTCACAGTGAAGGGTGTGAGGTAGGTTTAAGAACTGTGCGTGTTCCTCAGCATGTCAACGATTCAGTTTCCTTCTGTTTTCTGTGTTTGTAATCTGATCAAGTTTGAATTGAAGGAGGGAAATAACAGGAAAAACAGTTAGAGTTGCATGAGAAATAAAAGTGTCTGGACTCAAAACTAGCGGCTGGAAGTCGAGCTCTTAGAGGAGGAAAAGGTTGTAGAACACAAAGCACTTCTACATGACAATAAACCATTTTTTCGGCTTATGTACAATGAGCCTTTTAAATGTTGAACTCCAGGAAATGTTCAGACATTATGGTAAAGGCATACTTATAAATCTGGCTCTGTCTGATATGCTACACTCGGTGTGCACTTGTGGATTTGTGGATTTGTGTTGGCCACCACGTACACCACAGCTGCCCCTGAACTTTTAATTTTGCTCACGAGTGCCTCTTCTGAGTGACTCCACAATGAACGTTCGCGAGACAGTCTATGCAGCGTTACGTCACCAAAGTGGATTTAGGGTGGCAGGAGCCCTGTTTCACTAACGGATGCAACGGTGGTCCTTAACTTTATACTGACACCTACTGGTGTGGATGCAGCACAGCATTAAGGGTTAAGCTCATCAGTGATGATAAAGCATTTCACAGTTATGAGATTTCTGACCAGCTCATCACTTCAGCTTTGATCTACTATCACTCAAAACTCAAACCCACACGTTTGATAATGATAACACAATCAGAGAACTGTAAAACTAGTTCTAATAAAGAATAACAAAAAATTACCTAGGCCTATGAACTATAATTAAGAAATCAATACAATGTGATTGATTTCTTACTTTCTTAAGTTCCTTGTGCATCTGTGCCAGTTATTCCAAGAAATGATCTTCAAAATCTTTCGTTACACTTGCTCCACCTATGAAACAGTTTTCCCTGCTGGATGACATCACCAGTCCCTTGTTTTTCTTTTTCAGCTCCTCCCCCTCAACCACCTGTCATACAGAGACCACTTCACAATCCAACCAGTTCCTCAAGAATAACCCCTGACCTAGATTTCTTTCTTGATGAAAATCCAGTTGAACGCCATTTCAAGTAAATCGATATGAAAACATGACACTGGTTATTTTGTTAAGATACCTCGACAATGAACACCATTCATGGATTCTTCAAGCATCTCTCAGCTGCAGTTGACCTGTAACACTGCAGTCGTGCACATATATCAGTCGTCTGAGGGGTCTGACGGTTAAGAGTGTAAGGGAACGTCTCTCTCGTGAGGCATTTCCATGCCGGAGTTTCCATGGGAACTGCAAATCCACCTCCCGCCCTACATGTAGACCTTGTGATATTTTTTAACAATGTCATGCAAAAAAACTAGCTCACTAAAAGCAATGGGGTAATCATAGCCCCCCTCTTAATTTTCATCCATATATTTAGAGCTTTTTAGTTTCGGCGTTCTGTTTTTCAGCTACTTATTTCCAATGAGATTCCAAAAGATTTCCAATGAATATCACAAACTCTGTTATGTCAGATCTTTCTATATAAAGTGGACTCTTAATATACGCACGTCTGTAACTATAACTATTATTTTATATTTATAACATTGAATGCTTTATAATGCATGAAGTCACAAAGCTTTAGCTGATTATTACGCCTTATCATTTTTTAAGCTGCATTTACATTTGGCCAACATTATCCAGAGTGACCTACAGTGCGTTTATCTACACAAGCTTTACAGAAAGCTGTATTCTAATGATGCGCATTCTCTGAGATTCGAAGCTGTGACCATGGCGATGCTAGCCCCCCATTGAGCTACAGGAAGAACCATAATAAACCATGTAGACCTTCAATACATGCTTAAACACACACACAGCAGATGCATCATATGAGTTTGCACAAATCCCTTCGCTCTCAGCACTCGTTCCTTTCATTTGTTATTCTGTCTCTTCCTCTCCATCTGTCCCTCAAAGTGTCACTCCATCAAAGACACTTAATGTATTTGCTTGATCTTTGCTCTGGTTCATCGGTTCAGCTTGTACACACTGCATCTGTAACTGTGGAGAGGGGCGGTGCTGATGCCACTGGCTATGTGTGTGTGTTGAGGCGAGGGAGGGAGAGAGAGAGAGAGTGTGGCAGTATGCTTTTGCTGAAGAGACAGAGCAGGTGTCTGCTTCATTTCTCACACACTTCTGAAAGCACTTGTTCATGTCTAGCCGAAATGGTTGTAATGTAGCATCTTCACTTCCATCGCAGCTACAAGCATTAGAGGTAAGCACTCTCTCCCTCTCTCTCTGTTTATCTGCTCGCTGATGTGTTTGTAATGGGCAGTGTGTGCTGTGGTCAGCTCAGTTAGTCAGCTGTAATAGATTCAGTGCGTTTAACTGCAAAAGCAACAGAGGCATCACTCGATCAAGGTCTTGTGAGGAGAAACATTCTCTCAGGTTCTGACCCACATTAGAGAGTCGTAGCGCATCACACAGCCACTTTGTCACTTTTGTTGGGTAGGTAAGACAGTGGCACTTGATGCACAGAGTTTCTCACTGATTCAGGAGAATGTGTGTTTGACGTGTACTGCAACTGTGTGTTTTATTAGTGTAGATAATGAATAATAAAAGTGAAAATTGTCTCAGCTGGGCGAGATGCTTTATGAATGAGAGTGGCAACTGTATTCTTGCACAGTTTTATTATGCAAAGTAGAAACAGGACCTGCAGCATGCAGTTATGAATATTGTGTAAATATTGCATTTGTCCCCAGTACCGCATGTGCATATAATGTGTGTGTGTGTGTGTTGGGGATGGTTACCATTGAATGTCCCCACAAGGACAGTCGAACCCAAAATCTCCTGCAGTGTGATGTCCTGCCAACAGCCCCCACAATGGCTTATAAAACAATTAAAAAATGCTAAATGGTTTCTGTGAGCGTTATGTTTATGGGTAGCGTTGGTGGACAAAAAACATCATTAGCCTGTTATGAAAACATGTAGATGAAAGTCTATGAGATGTCCTCACTGAATCAAACCTGTGTGTGTTTATCAAGATGAAGCCCTAATGCATTCGGTTTAATCAAAACTCCTCATTCTCCCATTCTGAGTCTCAGTCTTGACGCCCACTGTCTGTTCTCTGACATGATGCATATTGAACCACAAATTGATGTTTCAACTTAATTGGTTGGTTTCTATGCAGATTCTGGTGTGTGAGGTGCACCAGATAACTGCTGGATTTACTCAGGTTTGTCAGATTAGACATTAAAGATGTTTTCAGTTTTAAACAAATCAGATACCTATGAACATAACCATATTTTGCATGACCTGTACACAAATATTCGGTGTTTACAGCCAATCACGACAGACGCTACTGTGTAATACTTTAAATGACTTTATACAGTCAGTGTATTATTGTGATATAATCAATACTGAAGAATTTGAGGACCTGAATGTTCTAAAAGTAAACTGTATATGTGTATATGTGTATATGAGATTTATCTGATCATTTTCTTATCCATACTAATATCTGCTAATTATATTTTACATGCATTTTATCATTATTTGTTATATTATTATTATTTTTTGGTCAATTATATTTATCATCATTTTTTCATTCTTAATGTTTTATACTGTGTTGGGCATCGTTCAAGTAGAGATAAGAGCCTTTGAATAGTGTCACAGGACAATGTTGTGAAACAGTAATTAAATCATCTCTTGAACTTGTTTCTAGTCAGATGAAGTCACACTGAGCATCGAAAACACAACTAACATTATTCAATTAACTCATTTCCATCATCACTTCATCTTCTGTGTGCTGTTCATCACCTCCATCTCTGAATCTGCCTCATTGTTGAGTTGAACAGTGGTCAACAGTTGACTGTCTTTCATTAATAAACTAAATCATTTCTGCAAGTCTTTTGAGAACGTAAAATCAATCTGAATTGTAATTGGTCACTTCTATTGTCAGTCAGACGGCCTCTTCCTGTCTGAGTGGGCGGTTCTTGGACAAAATAAGCTGCAATGTGGACCACACTTTAAAAGTCGGGCTGTACAGGAGAAAATGTAGATTTATTCAAAGTTAAATAATATGTGGACGTATCTTGGCTGCCATACAGAGGAGCAGACTCTGAGACTCTGAGACTAAAGCGGCCAGTCAGCAGCTGGTACCGAGTATTTCTGTGCTGTGGCTGATGTCCATGAATCCAAACATTCCTGTATCTGCCTTGACCAGAGAAACATCAGAGCAGTAACATCAGAACATCCATTCTGTGTCTGTACATCTCACTGGATGAACATGTTTCTCCTGTTTTTGAGTCCCTGCTGGTGTTTGAGCTGAAAAACTGAAAAATCACCCACAAGTGATCTGATAAGAATCTTTCATATATGGGTTGAAATACTAGTTATTGTGTTTGGTTAATAAACAGTTCATTTAAATGACAGCACTCACAGATTGATTAGCTATATCTGTTTAATCTTTCCCTTGTATTCAATCATTTTATTTCTTAAAATCTTTCATCTTTGATTATCAATATAATATTTAAATGCATATATTCCTGTGAAAATAATTTCTTCATGATTTAACAGCTTAAATGTAACTTTACACCCCTGCTATATTTAGTATAAATGGAGCCATGAATATGCAAATTAGTCCCCACCTCCACTCAATTACACCGGTTCACGCTACCTGATCCGCTCCGTACACGCGTTGAGGTGATTGATAACTACATATTTGTGACGCCTAATTTGTCTTAAAGCATATTAAAAACACCACATACACAAAACAGCATTATAAACTTATGTTTTACTAATGGGGGTTTTAAAGAAGTACACCATAAAAAACCTTTTTCTCTCTTGTGCGGTTTGAAACCTGTATGACTTTCCTCTTAAAAGTCAGTGATTTATATTCCAACCCTTCTGAATCTCATTTACACTTATTCAATATTTAAAATCTCTGGCACTAAACCTACAGGGCCGGACATCTGCCTGCAGAGTCCAGTGTGATTCAGTGTTTGTGAAAGAGCATCAATCTTCATCTCCTGTTTTGTTCCTCAAAAAGCAACACAACTGTGTGTTCATTTTGACTGAACTGTTCCCTTAAGACAAATAAGTGCATGCTTAAAGGCTGGTTCACACCAAGAATGATAACTAGAAAGGTAACTAGTAAGGTAACCAGAAAGGTAACTATATTAGTTACCGCCCTGGTCCACACTCTAGTAGAATACTAGTAGAATGAGTGCCAAAAATAATAGTTTTAACAATCAGTTTTATTAAACAATCGGTGAACAGATTGCAGTTCCATTTAATGCGACTGATGGCACAGAAATGACCCCCTCATCTTTAAATGACAAAACTTTTTGTTTCAAGTTTGTTCTTTTTAAACAAACTGCTCTTTGTTTATCCTTTCTCTAGTTACAGAATACAATATCCACTTGTAAATGTAGCATGTAGACTCGGCTTGTTGGTTCTTAGGACAAAATGTTTAATGCAAGTTGTAAGTCGTTCGGTTCAAAGCATCTACTAAATGAATAAATGTAAATAATAAATTAGCAGGTTATTAAAATCAGCGTTGATTCAATGGTTTTGATGTACATTTAAGTGTTGGTTTTACTTTCCTATCTTGTTATATCCTATATTTCCTATCTTGTTCCTCTCTGTGGCCCTTTTTGTCCCCTGTGCACTTCTGGATTCTGAAGTTCTCTTTAGCATTGACCTGAATTTCTCTTTCTCTCTCTCTCTCTCTCTCTCTCTCTCACACTCTCTGTTGGTAAAGAGTGTTATAAAGAGTTCAGAGCATAGATGTGTCATAAGGAGTGCAGGAGATTTCACTTTGAAGATGGATTGCTTGAGCCAGCACACCTGCACTCGTTCTCTTGTGCTGCGTGTTTGCTCTAAATGTTGTGACCCATTTTCAGTGTGCTGAGAGATTTTATGGTTCATGTCAGCGGTTTGTCAGGTCATTGCAACCAGTTGATCACAGTATCAACTAAATGATCAGCTAGACCATCACCAGACCAGAATTATCTATCATAAACCAGCATGAAAATCCTGGCTGGTCATATGCACTAAACTTCAAACAAACCACTAAATATTTGTTTGGGAAACATTTCAAGATCCAAAAACTGATGTTCACTAAAAACCAGAAGTGTTAGCTGGAACATTTCCTGTTTTTTTAATAACTTTACGAAACATAAAAGAACTTCAGAACACAAACAAGACACAGAAAATCTCTTCTCTTTAAATGTGAATGAGTTACAGAGCTTTTGTGAGTGAAGTTAAATCACTTTTTCCTCTTTCAGATCTCAGCCTCAGCTTTTTCTCATGGATGAATTTTTACTGCTGTTTGTGAACGGTGACAGCTCTGAGATGTTTGTGGTGGTGTTTGCTTCAGGCCTGAGGAGCAAGAACCAAAGACAGACGCTAAACCTCATGTTTTATTCATCTGTTTTTAGTCCTCCATTTCTTCCCCTTCATGTAACAATAAGATAAAAGTGATCTCACATGTGACTGAAGAGCTTGTATTCATATCGCTGGGCATAACTGATGCATTCTGACCGGGGGTGTCATATGAGCGCGGGTGCATGTTTGTTATCTAGACATCAAACGTCGACAGAACAGTGAAAGGCTTTTGCTCTCTCAAGGGCCCGTTTCACGGACAAAGATTTTAATCCCAGATCTCAGCTTCTTGTCTCCTAACTCATCTTCTGCACCGTGGCACACTGGGGATTCAGCTGTCTCTCGGTTCTCACTGAAAATGGAAGGAGCCGTCGCTGTGCTGACCGTATTCCTGATGCTGCGCTGCTACACTGGATTTCAGTTTAAAGATCCGGCATGCATGATGGAGAAATTGTGGATGCATAACAGTCTTACAGATCAGCTCATGATGTCGTGCCAAACTTTATGGAATTACTGTATTAATCTATCCATTCATTCTGCTGTGAGATAACGTGAAGTGTTTGTCAATGTTTGTCACGCTTTTAGTTATTCAGAAAAGGATGTCTGCATGCACAATGCTTTCAATCTGCTTTTAGACAAAACTCAGTGCCCAGCCACAAAAGTAAACGCTATAAGGGTGTGTTTCTTTGATTTGGTGTTGTGTTCTAAGGCCTTGTGTGAGGCCCCTAGTGGCCCAATCCATATCTTAGCACCATTGTATCACACATGGAGACATGGAGCAGTTTTGACTGCACCAGCAGTTGTTTTGTATCAGCAAACATCACTCATTTTTCACAGACTATGTTAAAATCTAGCAGTGTGTGTTTTCCCAGGTGTCTTACTGATAGACTGCAGACAGGAGAGATGGACCAGAGGAGAATTGCTGTGAGGGGAGGAGTCAAAAGGAGCACATATATAGTGCCATGTTTCCTGTTAGTGGAGGTAAGTTGTAGACCAATCAGAGCTTGTGTGCTTTTCTTCTCTACAGCTGTTGCAGCCATCAGTCCTTTTCATTATCATAATGTTTGTGGGCTTCGCCATTGTGCTCTGCCCTCTAGTGGTGAGGAAAGAATTTAAATTTCTAAACCACCTCATTGAGTGATGAATTTTAACAGCTGGTTTGAGATATTGTACAACATGCTGGTTTAGAAGGACTTTAGAAGTTCTATTTTCATTACTCATTCCCTTGAAGGTGTTGTTTTGTTGTAGAGCTGTGATTTTTCTGTTTGTGATATGCAGGGTGTGATGATTTTGAATTCATAAAGGAAACACTCCACTGCACTGGCTTCCATAAATTGTGGAGTGAAAATACAATGAAATGTTTCTCTCCAGCTTTCATTAATGAACAGCGCCCAGCAGCAAACACATCACAGGCACACAGAGTCACTGAACTGTAGCAGGAGAACAACAGTCATCTGATGAACTCAATGACAGTATTCTGTAGATTATGTGTAGCTCCGTGACCTCTATATTTATCTGTCATCTTCCCACGTTTCTTCATTGGCTCAGAGGACATCAAATACCCTCAGAAGGGCTTTTAATTAATCCTGCTAATGAACAGTGTTAGCACACGCGTCGCCTGATTGAGGCAGCCAAGCTTTCAGCTGAAATGTTTGCATCAGTCTTGCAGAGATGTTTGTTAGGGATTTGATGCTTTGGTGCTGTTGCAACAGAATGCTCATCGGCTTGCCAAAGACAGATGAAACCTGCGAGCCAAATGTACATGTTTACATAGTCAAAACTCATGCTTGAGCCAAAATTCAGCATTAGCTGTGGAAACCTGGAGTTCATAACTGGTTTTATGATCCAGGTTTTACATTAGGTGTAAACCGGTAAACAAATGTGTTGACACACCAGTTATTTGAAAGATCTTAAAATAACCTCATACTCTATTGACTCACATCCTTGCAGATTTTTTCCACCCAAATTGACTTTCAAGTGGATAATTGTAGCATTAGCGTAAGTGTCGCCTTAACTTGCCCACAAAAATGTGTGTTTTATCTGATTTACAAGGACACATCCTAATGCATTAAAGAGTATGTTTAAAATACCATACTAAATAACTGCTCTTACAGTTCTCTTACAGTAAGTACAGGGGGCGTGTGCACAGTAAATGTACATTATATAGAGTAATGACACAACTGTGATATATTTTTTGACTAATTACACAAACAAACAACCGAGTTATTTTTACATAAAAATAAAAAATGTTTTTATAAATATGATAAAGGAATGGCGCACACCATATGGTCATGAAACAGCATGCAACTACAAACTACTGTTTGAAACGTGTGTAATAATGCATACTGTTCCTTCTTTCATTAAAGACATAGAATGCAACAGAAATAGAGGTGCATACGTGCAGTATTCAGTGGTTGGTGAGAAGCTGCGCCGTGCAGCTCTCCTGAGGGTCTCCAGTACATGATTCTTGTGAAACACCAGCAGTGTAGCGCTCTCTGCTGGAATCCAGTCCTCCTCTGTGCCCCATAATCCTTTGTTCTACATTTGCATCTCATTATCAGATGTGTTTGGTGAAATTGTCTCAGGCATTGTTCTCTCCCGGTTTTTGAAGCTGTTCCACCTCAGTTTCATTTCATGCTTCGTCTCGTGGGATAAATGTTGTCTGCACATAAAAGCCTGAGGAGTCCTCAGCTCTGAGCTTCCAGACGAGCTTCACACACCAATGAAGACATGGTGTGTGTTTATCTTTAGTCTTCCTGTTTGTAGATGCTTTGATTAAATTAGATTTTTATTATTAACCATTGTTTGATATAATCGACTGATTTAGAACACAAACTCTTCTGATGGTTCTCACATAGAACTTGTTCTTGTATTGCTCCAAACCCGTATGACTTGCTATCTTCTGTGAAACACAAAGGAGAGGTTCTGTAGACTGTACTTCAGAGAGTTTCAGAGACACCATATGAAGAGAGCACTGAGGAGAGCTGTTCCTCCATTGCTCAGGGGAGGTTAGAGGCCACTGGCCATAAATGTTCCTTCATAAATGTCCAGTCAACCATAAAAATGATAATGCGTTAAACACTACTATTATCTGTTTACTGATGATTGGTCAGTTGAGTCACAGATAAATGGCATTAAAATGGGCTAGTACATCCAGTACAGTCTGACCCTCACAATAAAGCTATTGTGTGGCTTTAGAAGAACTCAAATATAATGATGTTTTCATGGTTTTCTGTTTAAAAACGTTTAGTCTCTGTTTGTGTTCCATAGGAGAAAAGGTTTGAGAATGACACAAGGGTAATAATAATAAACAATAAGATAAATTATATTTTTAGTGCATTTTTCACCAGACTGCTTTGTCTAGTATGCAGAGAGTTGATATTCAGATTAAACAAAGTGACTTTGAGTAAACAAAATGATTTACAGTGAGCAAAAATGAACACAATTATTCTGCAATTAATTACTCATCTCTTCAGGGATTTGAACCAGCATCCTTTGCTAGCCAATTACTAGCTCTTTAACTACTAAGTTACTAAGTTTGTTAAGAATCAGCTTTTGAAGACTCACTTATGTCCCCCAAAGGAGAAAACTCACTGATGTTCAATGTGTCTGTAGTGAAGATCAGACCAGAGATAAGAGACTCATTCTGAACCTCCACGAGACAACAGCAGTGGGCGGAACACGAGGATGTATTTGCCAAAAGGAAGGATTATTACTTTGATCAAAATTAGCCCTAGTTCATCGCAGCCCAATCAAGAAGCACGACGAGATGAAAGATAATTAGATAAAGAATACAATGAAAAATGTGTTGCATGAAACGGAAGGGTTATGAAATGTGTGACCTGAGGGAATAATCCAGTGGAAGCACATTCACTAAAGCTGTGTGTTAGAGATGTTCTGTTTTAATCATGTGACATGTGACTAGAAGAGGCAAAATCCATGACAGCACTGGAAGAATCTAGCAGAAATAGAGCAGCTTGCACAAAATATTAAATATTTTTCTGCAAGAATATGTGCATGTGCTCATCTCTCCTTCTAAAGTAGACGTCATTTCCTTTATGCATATATACTGTTTTGAAACGGTAATATGTTGTTTTGATATTACCTTGCTAATTCCTCAAAAGTCCAAAACAATCACCATTCAGATAAGTGAACAACAAAACAACAGTAAATGTGAGTTCTGTTCAAAGCATTTTTACAATTTGTTATTTGTCATTTTTCCATGTACACAATGATCATTGTGTAGCCATTTGTTTGACCGATTCCACAAACACCCTCCATGTGCTGAGTTCTGTTTTTCATTTATTTAATCAGCAGACAATGTTCAGTTAACTGTCATCCAGATTAGACCTGAAACATGAAATAAATACATAGACTAAACATAAGACCAGTCAGTAGATTTACTGTGATTTTATGAACAGCCTTGAAATATGATGTGTGAACAGCAGAGGGCACAATTATCCCATAGATTTGAGCTTAAAGCTTGACAAATGTCTTATATTTGTGAAGCTGTTCTATTGTAATATTACTGTGATTTTTTTATGTATAATATTTTGTGATTTTTTTTTATCATTTCTGTTTTTTAATAGAAACATAATTTATTTACAGTTAGACGACACAATTAGAACTATCAGACTATGAAAATCATCCTTCTGAAATAATAAAACATCTTAAATCAGCATAAGTGGGTTTGCTGGTTTTCGTGGTTTAACTGGTCTCCTAGCTAAAGTTGGTAAGATTAGTCTGGATGATAAAAGATGTTTGGATGATTTTACAGTTACCGTGACTGGTGTGACTGGTCACATGCTGGTTTAATTTAGTTTATTAGTGCAGTTCTTGACTTTTCTGGACAAGAGGTAATGCTAATGTTCACAGTTAGCTGGTAAGGTTTAAGACTCTCTCTCTGTATCACTCTATTTTCAGTTGTCTTTGTGTTTGACAGAGTGGCAGAGCTATGACGGCTGTTTTTTTCCTGCTGGCACAGCAGTTATAAATGTTGAAATAGTAAAAAAACTGACTCTCGCTCCGAGAAATGAGGCCAGAAAAGTGAGGCTGCTTTTTTAAGTCCCTTGTGTAAACAAAACAACTTTCTTAACAAAAGTTTATCTTCTTTAAACACAAAGAAGAGTGTTGATACCTTTCAGAGTACCTTACATCTCTGCTTTAAATTCTGTTTATTGAATATCTAACCTGTTTACTTCAGCAATGATGAACTAAAGCAAACACACAGATACGCTTCAGTTCTGGGGTGAAAAAACAAAAGCATAATTTCATAAATAAAATTATTTGTGTCACTTAATATTGTTTTGGAATATATTCTTTCTTGTTCATTTACCTTGATAAAGAACCTTAAAGATTAAGGTTCAGGTGCGGTGAGGCTGTGCAGAGCTAAATGCTGAATGTTTTATAGGACATTAATGGAAACAGTGACACAAGAGGGTCATGGGTCCAGATACTCATTTCCTGCACGCACACACCTGCCTGTGCATGCAAGAGCTTTGACATTCAAAATCTTATCTGTTACACTCTTTGTGCCTTTAGTGATAAGTAAACGTGATCAGGCATCACTTTTCACAATGTCATGAGGATAATGATTTATTAGGTAAAAATCTCAAAACAGACTAACATGGCAATGCACAGACATGATATGTTGGTTATATTGCAAATTGTCTGGCGTGTCTGCTTACCCCAACCCTGTACATTTCAGTAACAATTCTGATCTTTAATGTGGTCAATTGTATTTAATTTTGTGGTTTATTCGGTTTAATTGATGTTTATCGTGGGAAAATACAAACATTTTTGAACTTATAAAACAAACAGGAATTATATGATATTTATATGATATATTATATGATATATGAAACAGCTTATATGATATTTTGTTTTCTGTTTTTTTTTCTGAAGATTAACTATTTTAATTGACAACATTTTTTTTGTTTCAGGCCGGTTTCATTATTTTATTATGAATTCATGTAATGTGCGTTTAATAATGTATCATAATAAAAGTCATGCTTTTATCTCTGCTGTTGTGAACAGCTAAAGGAAATGTATGTTTTACTTGCTGTGATGTCCTGTTTCCTCTCCTGCTGTGAGCACAGATGTACACGCCCCCTCCTCTCTCTCTCTCCCTCTCTCTCTCTCTCTCTCGCTCTCTCTCATCTCTCCCTCTCTCTCTCTCTCTCTCTCACTCTCATCTCTCCCTCTCTGTCTCTCTCTCGCTCTTGTCTCTCTCTCTGTCTCTCTCCCTCATCTCTCTCTCTCTCAAACACTCTCATCTTCCTCTCCCACAGTCGCTCTTTCTCTCTCTCTACAATATTTGCGTCTCTTTCCCTCCCCTATTTTTCATCTCTCCCTCGATCATTCTCATCTGTCTGTTTTCCTTCTCGTGGAATGCTTCTCCTGCTTTATTTGCGTCTTCCATCCCTCTTCCACAGACTCATCTCTGGCTGTTCTTTTGCTCTCATTTCATGCAGCTCTCACTCCTTCACTGCTCAAAATCTTCTCATTTCTCACGAGGGAGAGAATTTTCATCTTTATTTTTCCTCATTCCTCTGATTCCAGCGTCCGTCTCATTTTGGAACCTCATCATCATCCACGTTCTAGAACGGATTCTAAACTCTAAACTGGAACCATGTTCTATTTTCAGCTGGTGATCATGGCCGGAACGGTTCTGCTGGCGTACTACTTTGAGTATACGGACACGTTCCCGGTGCACATTCAAGGATTCTTCTGCTTTGATAAAACCTTCTCCAAGCCTCATCCTGGACCTGAAGATGACAGCAAAGCTGCTCCTGTACTGGTGTATTCACTGGTCACTGCTATCCCCACCATCACCGTAAGACCTCCACTGCCATTCAGAAACTCACACGTGTGTGTGTGTGTGTGTGTGTGTACACCTGTGCGTCGTGTGTGTGATTGTTAGTGAGTGTGTTGGGATATGAGTGCGATTATAAGCATCAATACTGTAATAATTCACAATGTATTGTAATGCAGTTTTCCACTGGTCTAGATTATATAATCACTGGTAAAATGCCAGAGGAGGACATTTTATTTTCTGTCAAAATTCCTTTATACAGATAGATTGTCATTGAGACGCTTGTTGTCTCACAGTAAGAAACAGCTGTGGAAGCAAAGTTGTATTTCATATTGAAAATGTCTGATTTTTGCAGGCAAAAAATAAACATCTCCATTTGCTCCCTGTTTAATCTTATTGTTAAGAAAAAAATAAGATTGACAAGAAATCTCATGTGATATTTTAATTCCTATGAGAGATTATTTAAAAAAGGGGAACCATTGTGTGATCTAAAGGTTACTACGGTACCAAGGTTACTATTTACTACGACCCTCATGTAAACAACCACCACTTAAACTGGTTTACCTGGTGACCAGTTTAGTTAATGGGTAAGCAAGAGGTTTTTTCAGTCCGTGCTGATTTTGGCTAACCACCGAGCCTAGTCAAGTTGGTCAGCCTACAATAATAACCAACATGTACCGGTACCAGATTAGCATTCCGTATCTATAACTAGTAAAGACTGTACTGGAATTGTCCAGACATGTCTAGGCTGTTTTTAGTGAGATTTGGAGAGTAACGTTTGCAGATTACTAAGAGTGAGGTTTTATTGTACAGTTCTGTGATGGCGACTAATCCTTTAATGGTACTTACTAATGTAAGTACCATTAAAGCAGTTATATTGGCATTCATACAGCCTGATAGCATGTTTAACATCTAACTTTCACTTTAAGCAACATCTTACAGAGAATCTTGTTATGACAGCAGTTGATCTGAAACAGAATAATGGCTGTTGAACAGGACAGATTAATCCAGTGCTCTGTGTATAATGTACCGGCTGCACTGAGCACATATTTGCATTGACTTCTGATGGGTGCCGGTGTGAAGAATGTTCTGACGAGGAAGAGGAAGTGATGCTGTCTGAATGTTTAGAACATTGTGTCATTGTTAATGAACTCAGACCAAACCCGAGTGACACACAGTCAGAAGCTCACAGTGTGATGACATGGGTCAACGCAAGAATCTCTGTGTGGGTAACTAGGGAACAAAATAATATTCCCCAGTGGTGTGAAGTGATTCATTATCAGGGGGAGGGTGAATGAATGTCTGTCTCAGCCGACATCACAGAAACAGATGGTGAGATACAACAGCATTGAACTTTAGAACTTTTGACTATTTTTACACATGCTGCACACACACACACACACACACACCTCATATGTGCATACGTGAGCAGAGGGTGAATTAAGCTCACCATCTTTCCCCTCTGAACATGGAGATGACAGCAGCCTGCAGAGAACACCTGTCATCTAAAGTTCCATTTGGATAAAGCTGTGTGTGTGTGTGTGTGTGTGTGTGTGTGTGTGAGAGAGAGAGAGAGAGGGAGAGCTGTGTATGATGCATGATGTATATGTATGCCATGTATATCTGTATGGGTGTGTTTACACGTGGTTTTGCATTTGTTCGCTTTTATTTGTTTTTTATGATGTGATTTTTTTGTGTGGTAATATGTTGTGGACATATATTAAATGCCAAGAAATATCGTGTCATATTTTATTGTGTCATTTTTTTTGGTCATATTTACTCCACATCCTTAATTCTCAGTAGCATACGATAATATTTCATTTTTATTGAAAAATATCATCTTTGTGTCTTAGATTGTGGTCGTGGTTATTATGTGTATCAAGTGAAGGACAAATACTGCATCCGCCTCATGAGTTTTATCACATTACATGAATGAGAATGTGGGGGTAAATGTGCTTAATTATCATAAAATCATGATGTGACAGTGGTCCTCAAATAGACTTTGAAATATGATGAAATATGACTTTCCTTTATGGGATAAATATGAAAGGACTCACATGCATACACGTGCAGTGTGTGTGTGTGTGTGTGTGTGTGTGTGTGTGTGTGAGCATGTCTTTGTCCTGAGGATAATAGTTAACGTTTGCATCTGCGCTCTGTGTGTGTGTGTCTGCGCTTTGCATGTGTGTCTGTTTGTGTGTGTGTGTGGGTGTCTTGCGCTCTGCATGTGTGTGTGTGTGTGTGTGTGTGTGTCTGCGCTCTGCATGTGTGCATGTGTGTGTGAATCGTGGGCTCGAGGAGAGTGTGTGGGTGGTAAGAGGTTTCTATCTTTGCTCAGAATAGATTCTGGAAGCAGTTAAAATGAAAAGTAAAAAGTCTCTCATCAGTTCCAGCTTTTAACGCGGTAAACATTTGCTTTTAAACCCCACTGAAGGGTTTTATTACTGAGACAGGCTGCCTCCTCACATCTGATGATGTCAGATTCACAGCAGTCACAGTTTCTCGTTTTATTCCTAATGAGCTACTACACTGAGTACTAGACTGGGGTCAGATCCATTCCAGTACCACTAGTCTAACAGGTAGACTGGTCTTATATTTTACCCAATGCATTAAAGGAATAGTTCACCTCAAAATAAAAATTCTGTCATCACCAATCTTGTCATCAGTTTATGTTTGTTTAAACCAGTATGCTAATACACATGACAGCAGGTAATGTTCATATCTTGTGACTTTTGTCAGTGTTGTAACGTGATCTAATGCATCCGGTCGCATAACTCATTTTAAAAAAAATAGATTTACTCCAAAATCCAAAATGAAAACATATGCAGAAAGATTAAAATGCTAAAGACTGTGATCCCTGTAATGAATTCAGATCAGCCCATGAATTCTATTAGTGTCTTAAAGAGCCCACAAACACACATCAAAACCAAACACACAGCCAAATACACACAAACACACATCAAAACCAAACACACAGCCAAACATACACAAACACACATCAAAACCAAACACACAGCCAAACATACACAAACACACATCAAAACCAAACACACAGCCAAACATACACAAACACACATCAAAACCAAACACACAGCCAAACATACACAAACACACATCAAACCAAACACACAGCCAAACATACACAAACACACATCAAAACCAAACACACAGCCAACCATACACAAACACACATCAAAACCAAACACACAGCCAAACATAC